>LD345121.1:89869-102846 GCA_001465055.1 Ptychodera flava | reverse complement strand
AACCTGTCCCATCCCTGAAAAAATAGTTTGGTCTTATATTTATAATGTTAATAATTTCTGTATTTGTTAAAATGTGCGCATCTCAAAAACTTTTGATCATAAACACTTTCATTGTTTTTTATAGCTGACCAGTCAGTTAACCTGTTTATATTGAATATTTGCGCATTTTTCCGCAGTATTTGACATTTTCTGAATACCTTCTTATTCAGTTTGTCATTTTCTAAAAGTTTAAATGCTCCATTGTGTGGTCAAGCTTTCCACAAGCATCAAATGTGGTACTTCATATAGGACGGTCTGCCTCTAGAGGGCGGGCATCATGAATAGTGTTAGTTGGTTAATTCCTCCACGTAAACTTCTGATTGTACTGTAAACATTGCAACATGGCCGACGTCCGATTTTCCGGTCTAAAACTTTCACTCATTTTCGTTCATATGACTCTGAAACTCCAGGAAACGATTGGGAAGAAAGTGTTATCTTGAAATATTGAGGTACTCGCCGATATTTTGCAAAATTAAATGAGAAAAAATGCAAGGAAAATGCCGACAGGCTTACACAATGACAGTTTTCAGACTCGCAGAGGCATATGATCATCTCTGCAGATTATGCAACAGGCCAAGATCACGTGAGGCCATGAGGGGATATCCACGCAACTCAGTACCAAACACTAGCGCTCACAGAGTGAGCAAACACAAAGTGAGTACCCCTAACGTCAGCTCAGTAGTCTGTAATAGATTGTAGTCAACTAAGAAACCTTGGAGAAAGGCTTAACACTGTGGCTATGCCGCTAAGTCCTTTCGATTTTTGTCATAGCTCAAAATCGTTCTCCCACACCTCAACCTGAGCCATGAACACCCCCGCCAGTTTATGATATGACCCATCACAATGGCATGACGTCAACGGATCTTGACAGACGGAAGTCTTGACAGACGGAAGTACTTGACAGCAGCATACTGGTTTTCAACTCTAATACCTTCTCTGTCTATAAATAGACACGAGAAGGTAAAAATGACCTTTATAATCACTAGTATCAAAATACAAACTAGCATGGTATTTCATATTTGATAGGACGCGACACAACAATGCAAATTATTGAAATGTACCCTTACCAAAACGTCACCAAATCATTCACATCCCCATTAGCTGAACACACCTCTTTCTAACGGCTAACTATCTCCCAGGGTAATAAACAATTCCAAAATTCGACTATCACACTGCGGAGGGCATGCATTGAAAAGCATGTGTAAAACATAGCTATCTTGCTGCGCAGCACCATCAGCCACGCCTGAAAGTGACATTGAACTTGAATACATGCCTGTAAACATGACACGTACCTTGAGTTCAATCGGTTTGCCTTCTGTCACCAAATCGGAGAGGCCAACAAATTAGGTAGGTGATCTCATAAAGGTAATATACAGCTATGTGAAATCTGTGCTGCCGCCGACAAGGTGCTAGAATTGTTCTGGTTTGTGTGTCACCTTTCACCCCCTCACTGTGTAAAACCACGGCATATACGCGTCATTATTTTATTGGTAGAAGTCTTCTATGCGAAGTCGACGAGAATGAATCACTCAAACATGATTGATATTGCTACCAATCATTAAAGCACCTCAACCACCATATAAACAAATTACTAGGGTTGCTCAATTCAATAATCGATTACTATACCGATGGACCCATGACCTGATAGCAATAATCACGAGGATCCCTGTTAATTTGTGAACCAATTTAAATTGACATGACCCCCCCCCCCCTACGACGACTACAGCAAGGTTTTCTCGAGGGATTCAGTGGCAGTTAGATGTCGTCAACCTGTTCGAAATAATGAGTATTCATAAGCAATTTGTTCTCTCCTGGGCTGGTTTTTGTACCCCTCAAATCAGAAGGCCAAAGAAAGACAAATTGAAGAAATTGCCAATTTAGAGGCGAAAATGTAGGAAATGATAAGTAACTGAGGATATTGTCTGTTGCAGAGAAAGACCACAGCAGAAAATGAGGAGCTTTAGTGATGTGGAGAGAGCTAATCAGAAGTTTTCGTGGTTGATGGAATGTGTAAAGAGATACACTAGTGGGCTTGAGACGGCATTTTCCAAATTGTAGCAGTAGGTACTTTCAAACAGCTTTCGTTCCTCCTGAACGAAACAAATGGTTGCTGCATAAAGTAAAGCTAATGTTCTTTCGCGCTGATAACTGGCTGTTAAAGGGATTTTATTATACAAAAATGAACAATTACAAGCTTAAGGTGTGTGAAATATGAAATTACTTCAGTAGATTTCTAACATTAGGAACGGATTATAAATCGTTATTTGTAAATCGTTTTCCTCTCTTGCCAACGATCATCAGGAATGATAAACAAATATGCTGACTATCACATTTTAACTGGTCAGCAATCTTAAAATGTGCATATCTTCTGTTATCAAGCATGTTGTTGAAAATTTAAATAGGGTACGCCATGTGAAAGTGATGGTATCTCGTTTAGCACGTGTCCCCACAAAAGGTCATGCATCCAAACCTAGCTCTTTTTATAGTATAAAGGAAGGTTACACGTCTGCAGGGGTAGGACGGACGTAGGAGTGCCTTGATCCCAGCACAGGTTTTCTTGTTGCTATTGTTTATTTGATTTTATTACGTCGGAGTATGATATTGCCAACAAAGCTCTATACTACCAAGCCTAGGTGTCTTGGTCTTATCTAGGTACTAGAAAGTGTGGAATACATTCACAGCTCATTCAAAATACTGTATCAAATTTAAAATTGACACTTTCGAATTCTTATCTTACAACTGTCATGTAAACCATTTCATTAAAACACAGAATGACTGAATGTTTAAACTGTGCCATGTATTTGTCCTATGATAACCTTCTGCTAAGTTTTACCGCTATAGATGCATCATACTGATCCTTTTGATTGCCTGATCCGCCAATGTAAGCAAGGTACTAATCTCTGAATGCAGTCACCAGATTATCATTGTATTAACTTTGACAAAGTCATCAACGAACACGCCATCAAGGGACGCTTGCTGGTATATTTGCATTTGCAAGACTTCCATGCAAACTTTATATGAAATATACCCCCTCAAACTGTCTTTTAAAATTCAACCGCCCTTCAGAATCATGTTGTAAAACTCAACCCTTCCCCTTTTTCTAGCCCCATAAGAATTATTATGAATTTTTCCTAACTTTAAGTGACATGGAGCGAATTTTTAATTTCAAATTGGTGTTAATATTCCGCAACATAAGTTGACGTGACGTCATGAAAGTACTTAACCATAACTGGAGTACAAACATCTTACTTCTAGGTAGCATTTTGCCAAATTTTTAATTACCATGTTTATTAATCGATTAGAAATGAGGTTGGCAGATACAGGGCAGAAAGTGTTACTTGTAATTCAGAAATGCAGCACAAGGAAAGCACGACACAAATTGAACTTTGGTCAAAATTTCATGTAAATGGTCGTCTTAAACAATGAAGTCATGACATTTGCCCATATTTCGACTTTAATTGTTTGATTTCGGCTGAAAAAAATATAATGTAACAAATCGGGAGGTTAATAAAAAGTTTCTGTATTTTTCCCGAACTACAGTGTCAATTTGTCGACTGCATGCTACGCCATTTGGTTTTAGCATAAACTGTAAAAACAGCGAAAAACGATAGTTTTGTCGTCGAAATTGGTTTCAAAATACCAGAACAAACAGATCCCCAATTTCATACAGTTCTTTGCCTTTGGTAGGAATGCATGTATCTTTCTCTCGATGTAAAGAAAGCAAGGGGAACTAAACTTTTGCACCATTTCCGAAACCAATAGAGTCGGTCAGAAATGGTCCTCTGTGACACGGTCTCCCTTACTGATAGAACAATTTAGAAACTTTGGCATTCAAAACGCATGATTTGGTTATACTTTGAACAACTGTCACTCAGGAATATTTATTTCTCCATGACACCCATTTTGTTTATCATTTTGCGTAACCCACTTTTTGCTCGTCTAATTTTGCATGAACCCCCCTCTCCCGCCCCGCCCTTCAATCGTGAATTGACCAGTCGAAAGAAGACGCCCTGCAGCGTCCAGTTTCTGTCATTCGCGTACAATTAATTCCTCCATATTTAACTGAAAGGAACCGAGAAGTTTATGTAGCCGAGTTTTCAGGTAATTCTTGTTTATTTCCCCCCCCCCAATTTACTCAACTTGAAGACAATAAGACGGCGCCGTTGAATGGCGACACTTAACGTCATTTTTAAATCACTTTTTATTTCATAATCAATAAAAAGAAGATACACAAAAAACCCAGGTCCTCAGCCGAATATGAGAAAGGCAAAATGTTCCTCGAACTGGCAAGAGGCAGGGCAAACAAAACAATACAATAACAATGAAGAACATGACATAGAACATCTTGGCAAAGAAAAAAAACATTTAACAAGGAGACAAAACACACAAAGACAAAAAAACATTCACTAGAAATCGAAGTTTAACAGAAAAGAAAGAACCTGCGCAAAACAAAAGCAAATCTGTATAATACAGATGAACATACTGATGGGTTGGTAAATGTACATTATACAATGCTATTTAGTAGTTGCACTTTCGGAAGAAGACAATATTGAAGCCTCGCACCATGATGTTTCATCTTTGGCATGAAATAGGCAATAGCTTGAGACAAGGCATAGTTTAATGATATCACGTATCACGATTTTATGCTGTTTACTTAATTTCAGTGCCTTAAGAAATTGTAGAAGTCTGAGTTTATTGTCTGTCGTTATTTGTCCTCTCGACCCGACTTCAAAACAAATGAGTTCAATCGAATAACCTTGAGCTTGTAAAGAGTTAACAAGATGTGAATATTTCATGCATTTGTCATTGTGACGTCTCTCTATATTAAATTCAAATGGTACTGTCAGTTCAAAAATGATCATTCTTTTTACATTACTGAACAGAATAACGACATCAGGACGGTCAGGTGTACTTAAAACATTGCGCGGTATGGTACCTTTTGTATGACCTGGTAAATCGGCGTAAATAGATAATGTGTCCATAACTGATGACGAAGCACAAATTTGAAAAATATAATTCAGAATATTATTATATCGCCAAGTGTATCTATTCTGTTCAAGCATGATTTTGCAGGCATTCAGATCATGATGAAGGGTTTAGGTATTACAGCAAAATTTACACTTTGAGGAAATTTTCCTATCCCATCTATGTAGATTATTGAACGTTGGAAGACAGTCAATAGCTGCTCTGACTGCGAAGCTGAGGATTTTTTTTTTTTGCATGTTATAGATAATGCTTCTCCATGTAATGTCAGACTTTTCTTCAGCAAGAAGCGTCAGGAATTTTCCCTGAACAACCAGAGATTTTATTTTATCCATCCAATGACACTGATATTTTGTTGTAACGATTTGTTTGATGTTTTCCTTCACATGGTCCCACTTACTACCTGTTTCTGTATTAACAGCATCTATTGCTATGGCAGCAGCTTCAATGTTGCCATATAATTTCCTACTATAAGATTCCTCCCGTGCTATTGTGGCATTCATGGCTGCCATAACCCGCTCATCTGCCCTGATGTGACAGTGTGCTACAGTATGTGCATGACATTCACTGTACACCTGGGAGATGATCGGAATGGCAAGCCCCTGTTGACTGTAAATAATTGCCGAAGTGGCACTATGAGAAGGAATATTTAACCACTTTTTGATATATTTAGTTGTAATACTATCTAGAAAGCTTTTTGTGATTTTGTCAGATCATGTACAGTTAACATAAACCTAATTGAAGAAAGCATATACTTGGAATATACATGCAACTTATATTCAGGTCTTACTAATGAAGAATCAATATTTGATAACATACTGGTAATTGCGTCTTTCATTAAGGCGAAAGCCGCTTGTGATGTACCTGAATAAGTGATCCATGAACCAAGAATTTTTTCGGGAGCGTCTTTAACCAGAGCTACTTGACTATCGTCAATATAATATTGCACAGCTTTAGCCTGACCACTGCAAATTGAAAGGGTCTTACATTTAGATGGCTTCAAATGTAGATTCATTGTTTTCGTAATCCTCTGAACCTCATCCATCAATTTCTGATGCTTACGCTTGTTATTTGCTACTTAAATGAAGTCATCGGCGTATGAAAGGGTTATGATTTTTTGATCATTAAGAATATAACCATGGGATTTTTCAAATTGTTTGAGATACTGTATTTATGGGTTGAACACGAGAATGAAAAGAACAGGTGAAAATGGATCACCTTGAAACGTGCCCTTTCTAAATGCAAAGTGGTCAGACTTCCAACCTGGACCTTGAACATAACCAGAAAGTCTACTGTATAATCTATCAACATATTGTGCAACAGCTGGCGGGAATCCGTTCCTCTCAAGAGTGTGTTTGATTAACTGATGACTAACTTAACCAAATGCATCTGCTAAATCAAAGAAGTTACATGAACTGTTCTCTTTTTATTTTTAGCATCAGCAACAATTTCTGTTAAGCATCGAGAATGTTCAATGCAACCACTGATACCAGGTAGAAAAGCTTTCTGTGTTGTATTGTCAATGAGATTGTTCATTAAAAGGTAGTTTAGAGATCTATTCGTTAGTATCTGATGATACAATTTACCAATACAAGATGTAAGAGCTATCATTCGAAAGTTAGACGGGTCATGAGAGTCACCATCTTTATAAAGCAACGAAATACGGCATTGAGACCATGATTCTGGTTGATCACCATAATGGAGCTGTTTTGTGAACATAGTTGCTAGAAATCGATGAGTAGTTGGTAGCTTTTTAGAAGCCCATAAAGAATTCCATCATCACCTGGCGCCGATTTTGATTTCCTTGATTTCAAAATGTGCTTAACATCTTTGGTCTAACAGGACTTAGATCAAATGACGTATTTTGTGTTGTTAGTATCCAGGGGAACCAAGATAGTTGTGTCAAATTAATGACAGCTTCATTAGCATATTTTGATGGATAAAATGCATTAGCTTCCTGTTTTGTAAATGTCGGTTTTGTTGGTACAGTTGTCAAATCACCAGCGGTACATTTTTTTTGCAAAAGCTAAAAAGTTATTTCTATAGAGGTTTTCTTGGTGAATCGTCGACTTATCAATATTATTTGCCCTGTTCTGTTTCTTGAGGTAACTTACGATCTTGACCGCTTCGCGAAAAGCTTTTCTGTCTTCTTCCGTGCCATCCGTACCATATGCCTTTCTCCACAATGCATTTTTCTTTCTTTTTGCTTTAGTCAAAGTCTTTGGTTCATGCTTCGATAATACGAACTCTTTTCATTGTCCACCAGCTCGAGTTTGGAAGACAAAAACCCGTCAAGTAACACAGTGAATGGCATCATTTTACAAGTGGTATAGCTACAAACTGATGACGTCAAAATCGCCGTACACAAAACACAGAACCCTGTAATTGCGGCACTTACTAACTAATAAGGTTAAAATAATATAAATTTGCACTTCCTTTAAATCACTGTCACAATTTCCGACTGCTTAGTTTTTGTATCGGGTGAAGTACAGTGGGGGCAAGGAATTGGGGTTAGCTGACCAAATTGTCAGAACGGAGCGAGCGAAGCGAGCGGAGTTCCGACAATTTGGTAAGCTAACCCCAATTTCTGGCTCCCACTGTGCTTCACCCGACACGAAATCAAGCAAATGAAGACCATCACAGACTTTTTAGGGTAAGGGTTAGTTAGTTCATGTGATCGCAGCAATAATTCCGTCTCATTCCGGGTACAATATGTCCCCTCTCACGTTTATTCATCAAATTTGTTGTCATCTACAAACTGACACCGACGGCAATGGCCATATTGACCCCTTTTCAATATAGCCGTTGCCAAAGACGGCATACAGTTACATGACAGAATTCAGAGTTCATTCAAATGCAAATAATAATCAATATGACGGCCAAAAAATCTTTGTGTGTTTTCATTTGCATTACTTCTTCTACAGACTGAAAATCACACCTGTACATTAGTTCAAACTCTGTTATTGATTGGTTTAATTTTTTGTCCACAATTTTTTCCCTTTATCTTTGCGATCATGCCTCCCAATAGATTTTTAGCCAGGCTGTATTATGGAAATTTATGAATAACGGGATGTAAAAAAAAAACAACTCTATAACGAATCCAAATACAGCTTGAGTCGACACAGTGACAGGCATTTGGTTATTGGTCGCGATATTTGTGCTTGCTTTTTAATTTCTGTTGACTGTCGTACGTAATGCCAATATACTTTATCGAATTGTTCCTTCAGGTTTCAGTATTATTCTGATAGGTGACAGGGGCCTTATTCTTCGCTGTCCAAGTCTCCTCAGTTCTCTCATTTCACCGCTAATCATTGTCTTCATTTTGTCGATCCTAAAACCTTCGCCCACACCAACACCTTTGAAGGCGTGTGGATGCATGTCATGCGAACTTGGATTGGCTTCACTTCTTCAGACTTATTTCCAACTTATCTTTATGAGTTAATGTGGCGGAGGCGTTTCGACGATAAAGCTTCGGCGTGGATTTTACTTGTTCAACGTATTTCAATTCTCAGTCCTTCAAGTTTACAGTCCCCTTCATCGATTCATTGCAACTCTGCACATAACACCATATTATGCCAAATGTTTTGAGACGGTCTAAAAACTAATATCACGCCTAAGTTTACAACTCAGGAGGCCACTGCCGCTGATGTGTGACACTGGGAATGCACAAACCAGACGAAGTTCGTGCTAGTGACAGTGTATGGACCTTAAATTATTATATTTGCAGCGAATTTCGTTCGCTTCTGTACTTAATTCACTTCGTCGATGGGTGAATTTTTTATGTTATTTCCGTGGCATATCCAACGAATTGTTGTTCACGTTTTCATCTACAATAGCAATGAAATATTGCATTTCATACATGTTGAGTGATGAACCACTTTTATATAAATGTGTATCCTGTCAAAAACGAAACACACACCTTTCGTAATGTACAAAAGGCAGCAAATGACAAATTCAAAAATAAATGTCGTTGGCAAACACAAAGTTTTCAACATATAAAACATCCTAAACAAGTGACAATTTTATACTTTAACTGTGCAAATACAACAAATAATATGAAAAATATTCAAACAATAACAAATCTGCACATACAACAATCACGACAATGCAGAGAAAAAAATAAAGAGGCAATAAAGCAATCAATGCGGAGACATAAATTCAATAAAAGAAGGAAATGCGTAAAAGACGTTCAAATCATTACAAGTGAACATTATAAATTAATCAGTTCCTGCTTAGCATTATCATCCTAACGTTTATATGAAACATTGCATCCCTGGTAACTTGTTCTCGTGGAGTGCAGGTTATAGGTAGTGCTTCACATGCTTGAGGTGCAGGGTTCGACCCATGGCAGCGGTAATAGTTGTTGTGTAAAAAAATAACACTTCTCTCCCATGTCATTAATTAACCATTGCTTCCACCAAGGTATCAGGCTGGCTGAAGAAGACATGGATAGAGTAATAGGATACTACAAAATGAGGGAAAGGAGTGAAGATAGTAAAAAATTGGGACCCTTCTTTTTCAATCATTTCCCCTAAGTTTCCAAGCCCCCATTCCTAACTCTTACCCCAAAATAATTTATCGCCCCTTTTAGAACGTAACCTTTGACCTCATTTCCATAAGTACGCAGATCTTTGACGTCATCAGTTTGTGGCTATACCACTTGTAAAATAGTGCAGAGTGAATTGTTCCCCAGCTGTTTCAGGACTCATTTGATTCTGGCAAAGTTCAAAGTGCATTGGGTTTATGACATCTGAGAGCTCTTGTTTATATGTTGACCATTGGTTTATACTGAGAAAGGGAATGTCGAATTTCAAAGGTGCGGCACAACAAAACAATGAAAACAAAGTTACTAGAACAGGTGTCACCGAGCTAGCCATTATGAAAATTCCGATGAGGTGGGCAGGCAATCACGACAATAGAAGATTGAAGCACTCGCTATACCGACAGAATCTGCACGTATTTGCGTATGGGTACAAACCCACCTGTCGTCACAAAAGTTCTTCAAAATTAATGAAGTGAAAAAGCCAGAGTTATATATTTACATCACCGTGAATATGCAAGTTATTCTTTTCCCCCAATTTACTCAACTTGAAGACAATAAGACGGCGCTGTTGAATGGCGACACTTAACGTCATGATCTCGTCGTCTTCATTATTATCATATTTATTGTCATGTCACATGTGTCTACTGTATTCGTATACAATCGTCAACGACTTCTGGATATCAGGATTCGAGTAAGTGAATTGAGAATTCAACATAGCATTGATTCTGGAGATTTTCTTTTTCGTTCAATGGACGACGATGTTATACGTCACTCTGCTGAAGGTAATATCCGTCGGATTCACAGACGAAGACAAGGTAAAAGAGGTGGTGTTTTGGTCAAACTCGGAAACCGTTCAATGCGTCCATGTCTTCCAAGTATCTACCTGTCAAACCTGCAGTCTATTGACAACAATCTAGATTTATTGTTCGCTCGAATCAGAAATCAGCGTGATATGGGGAATTGATGTGTTCTTTGTTTCACCGAAACCTGCAGGCTGATGCAACTGTCCTGAATAACTCTCTACATCCGGATGGTTTTACAATTTTTAGGATGGATCGCTCCAGGGAAATTACGAACAAGGTAAATGGAGGTGGCGTTTGTTTTTTAATAAACAATTCTTAGTGTTCGAATGTGAATATTATTTCTGAGTTTTGTTCCCCGGACACGAGAATTCTCAAGCCTTATTCTGACAGCTGTATATATCCATCCAAATGCAAATTCATCAACAGCACTCAGCGAGCTGTCAAACATTATCTCCCGGTCCGAAAACGATCACCCTGATGCATTGTCAATGATTGCCTACAATTATAATCACACCAACCTAAAAAATGTGCTTCCTAAATTCTTCCAACACGTCACCTGTCCAACCCGAGGGGAAAAGATTCGCGACCATTGTTATTCTACAATTAAAGGCGCATACCGCTCAGTGTCTTGTTCTCATTTTGGCAAATCGGACCATGCTTCAGTGTTTCTGATTCCAGCTTATAAAACCAAATTGAAAAGTTCTAAACCAGTAACCAGGTCGCCAAATGTGGTCCAAGGATTCAATTATGCAGCTTCGAGGTGTTTTGAGTCAAACAACTGGTCGCTTTTCAAAGAATCGACAAATAGCCTGGATGAGTACACAGATGCACTTACAGGATACGTGAACTTTTGCATAGAATCGTGTGTTCCGAAAAAAACTTATCCGAAGCTATCCCAATCAGAAGCCTTGGTTCAATAAAGAAATTGGCTTAAAGGTAAAAGAGAAACAAGAGGTATTTAAATCGAATGATGTAACAGCGTACAAGCAGGCACGATATGATCTTAATAAACGATTAAGTCCGCTAAACAACACTTCCGAAACAAACTTGAGAGTCAGCTTAAAGAAAGAGACTCCCGGCGTGTGTGGCATGGTATAGAGGCAGTAACCTCATACAGGATGAAATCAAACACAATTGTCAATAGCGATGTCAATCTTAAGAATCTGATGTGAAAACTTGCTTCTCAGGGGTTGATACTTGCAAAGCAGCTGGTCCGGATGGCATTCCGTCTCGTCTGTTGAGGACGCCGTATCATTTGTACTTCACACTGTATTAGCTCACCTTGATACTCGAAATTCATATGCGAGAATTCAGTTTATTGATTTCAGTTCAGCTTTCAATACAATATCGCCTTTGAAATTAGTTGCAATGCTGTCTGATCGAGAAATAGATTCTTCATTATGCAAGTGGATTTTAAGTTTTTTTGCACCAAAGGCCCCAAGGGGTCAAGATTGGTAACCGTTTTTCCTCTTCCATTGTTCTGAACAGGGGCGCTCCTCAGGGTTGTGTTTTAAGTTCATTATTATATTCACTTTACATATACGATTGTACAAGTATGTTTGAGGGAAATGGCAAAATTTGCAGATAATAGTTCGGAACTTGGGTTGACTAGTAATAATGATGAGTCAAATTACAGAAAAGAAATCGTTAACTTAGTGGAATGGTGTGATACAAATGACCTTGAACTCAATGTAAGTAAAACAAAAGAACTCATTATCGATTTTAGGAAGGTCAGTCAGCCAACTATTCCCATCGTGATTCAAGGCAGTGAGGTTGAAATTGTGTCTGTTTTTAAATATCTTGGAATTCAACTCTCTAATACCTTGTCTTGGCAGACAAATACAGAGTCTTTAATTAAGAAAGCCCAGCAACGCCTGTATTTTTTTGAGACGCCTAAAGAAATTTGGCACGAGTCGTGTCATTTTGATCAGTTTTTGCCCCACTGCAATTGAGAGTATTTTATTATGCTATAACAGTCTGGTTTGGAAATATCACTACTGCAGAGTTTTATTCACTAGTAAAAGTCGTTAGCACTGCAGAGAAGATCATTGGTTCAGATTTACCTTCATTGCCATCAATTTATCGATCCAGGACCATTCGGAAAACCACATCTATCATTAAGGACGAAAATCATCCGGCCCACAAATATTTTGAAATTTTACCTTCTTGGCGGCGCTATCAAAGCATAAGAACAAAATCTGAACGGGTTCGCAAGAGTTTTTATCCATCATCAGTTCGAATTTTAAATAAAATGTAACTAATATGTTTGTTTCTCATTTCGTATTTTGTAGTCTTTGTATTTTAACGTGTGTTTGTTTTTGCATTTTTATTCCATTTTATGATATTTTTATTCTTTCATTGATGCGCACGTAAAAATTTAATTTCCATTGTATTTTTAATGCATATGGCAATAAATTATTATTATTATTATTATTATTATTATTATAAAGGCAGAAGTTGATTGATTTTGTTGAACAGTTTTGTTGGGTATAAGGGAGCAGTCGATTTATTTTAACGGGAGGGGGTCGATGGAACTTAAGCTACAAATAAAATGAAATGAAAAGTGACCCCCTTCAAAATAAATTTCTAAAATATGATCCCCTCCAATT
>LD345121.1:62220-72931 GCA_001465055.1 Ptychodera flava | reverse complement strand
CCCCCAGGCCGAAGAAACTGACCAGTCCCTTATAAATACACTTCTCACTCGTAATTATTTTAATTAAATTGGAGTAAACAGCGTGATTCGTTGCCTGGTGATGAGCGAGCGAAAGTTTACACAACGTGTTTGTACTTGATATGCGGCAAACAAGGTTCATAAGCCATATAGCAACTGAGTTACGTATTGACATTTTTTCACTGACCGAATGTTGAAGTAATACGGAGGTCAAAAATATAACACTGGAATTGAAACAAAGCATGCACATACAGTATTTTGGGTTTGCAATTTAACAAGTCCAAGTGCACATGTAAGCCGACCACCCTACCTTCAATTTCTTGCATGGCCAATCGATAACTTGTGTTGGACTGCACGTCCGTCGCACCTATCTTTCTCGTGTTTGATCTCACCATGCTCGCAGAAACTGAAGCACAGCCCCACCGCTACTCTCATGTCGTTCTCCGCGTACCCGTTTTACGACGATGTCTTGTAGCACAACGGGTGAGCTTGTCCTGGGGACGGCGGTTAGCGTTGAGTCACCGCGGCCGCTAACCGCGCCGGTCGATAAACACAGCAGAGCAGATGGGATCCGTATCCTGGAAATTTCATCAGGTTTGATCCATCCTCGCGGTGACCCAGAAGCAATTTTTTCACGCGTTAATTGGGTTATTTGAAATACGAGATCGTTCCACGGCTGATATATTAAGCGCCGGTACGAACCTATAGCTAATCCTTTGACAACGCACGCTGAGGTCAACTTTCGAGTCCAGATCGCTGTATAACTTGGATTCCGTATGCAGATTTATCCATTAAATGTATTGTTCGCGTGAAATGGCGTCGCTTTGTGTCAAGGCAACTTTGAATGCGTTGCAGTGTTCACAGTTAATATTTTATTCATGATTTTCGAGTGACGTCATCGATTTCGATTGCCTCAGGTATGGCTTTCCCACTTGAAGAGTTAATTACTGTCTACTTTCATTTAGTATGAAATAATAACTCTATATCTCTGAGTTCATAGGGTGATTGCTTTGGGATTCAATATTAACGTTCATATTTCGGTAGTATTCATGGCTTATCGGCATAATTGTCTCGAATGCAAGTGTAGAGGAATTTTAAATGCTCTGATCACTTAGCATGGAAAGGGAAAATATAAATTCGGCGTGACAAATGCTGCTTTCCTCGTAGCATTAATATATTAATTTTATGCCGAGGTAAACGTCGTATTCCACCGCAAGATAATATATTTTCAGATTTAAAAAGCGTCTCATTTAAAGATTAAAATCAAATGAAAATGGCATTTATACTGCATGACAAACCGTATGCGATCTATGCAGTCGGAGTCTTTTCATTTGAATATGTTCACGATACGGAAATACGCCATTTTCTGAATTCTTGAGGATTATTTCCGTGCTTCCGGCCCCGTAAAATATTAATCCATTCAAAATTATTCACCTACTCAAGTGTTGTCCTTTTAAATATTGAACATTTTCCCCATCTGCTCATAAATATCGTTCATAGCGAGAGGTGATGAATGTCCAGTCTATTCTACACCGTTTGCTATGTCAAGGAATTTTTAGATGGGCAATAGAAATTTAAAATTATCAGTTTCTTTCACTTGTCTGCCTGGCACATCGCATTCGATCATTCCAATGTACACACAAAACTGCAAGCGTTTGTCTGTCTGTCGGTCGGTCGATCTGTTTGTACATGTATGTATGTATGTATGTATGTATGTATGTATGTATGTATGTATGTATGTATGTATGTATGTATGTATGTATGTATGTTCTATCTATCTATCTATCTATCTATCTATCTATCTATCTATCTATCTATCTATCTATCTATCTCTGTAACATGCAAACATGCATTCTTACATGTTTAAACCTGAAGACATGACAACTTGAAGCCTAGGCGTTTTGCAAATATTTTTTTTTGAAAGTAAAAAAATATTGAAAATACAGTATTAACGTGCACTTCTTTGTCGACATGACAGAATTCAACGGACCGTACATGCAAGCATATAAGCCTTGATTATCGTAGAAAGCCAACAATATTTGACTTATGACAAAAACTATTGAAATTAATATAGTATATTCAGGGTAATAGATGCATGGCTGCAAACAATGCACGGACTGTCTATTCATAACAGCAAACACTTAATCGTTATAAGTGTCGGTATCTTACGCAGGATAAGAGGGTGGCAAACTTGTAGATGTATAAAATGAATGGTGTGGTAGACGGACTATCATAACTAACAATACACCTATGTCCCTTTCATTCAATCAGAGGACTTCTAGGATATTGAAGTTAATGCCATTCGACATTATGATATGTCCATATGCGATCTTATCTATTGATAAATTCAGACATTAATTATGAATGAAGAAGACTTGTGTATCCGCCACATCATCAACGACATTGGAACGAAATGGACTTTAATGGGCTCCTCAAATTGGAAAGCAAAATCTCGATTGTGTTTTCTTCTTCTTTTTGTGAGATTAAATGTGATACGTGAAAAACTATACGCTTTCAACTCATCGATGATCTGAGGCTCCGTCTCACGAATCTGAATACCTGATCGTTGTCTGTTTGTTCAGGCGTCGGCAATGTTTTCATAACACTCAACGATTTGGATGTTTTCGTGACACATGGTGAAACTCTACATTGAGTGTAGATGAATATATGTATAACGTTATGACGGCAAGGCGTTCATGGGTTAAAAATAAAACAGTTATAGTAGAAGGAAAAGAATAACCAAATCAAAAGTAGAATTGTCGGATCGAATATATACAAAATTGACAAGAATAGGGACTAAATCATAGTAAACAGCATGTTTTGGCATATATGCAAGTTCGAAGCTAAACATTCGCCAGGTATGTTGCTCAGTGATTGTGAGACAGAATGACGTCACCATTTTGACTTTGTAGAGGTTTGAAAAGGCCCATACAATTGACCTGCTTTAAAGTGTGGATTCGATTGCTAGGGAGCGTTCAGTCATTACGGCCGGGGCCGGGGCGGCAGAATTTGGGTATTACCTTAAATTTGCTGCAAAGGATGGGGGTCATGTATTTTTTCAAACAGCTTAGGGCGGGGACGGGGGGTACATGATTTTCATGAATGTTCATCCCGTCAAAAAACAGTGTCAGTGTTAAAAAATAATCTGGGAAATAAAAAATATTCTCTGCGTGATTTCATTCTCTTAATTCATTTCACTGTAAATCTCAACAAAAACACATTTATCTATCACATGAACATCTTGCCTTGGCAACTTTATACAGGCTTGTCTTCTTGTAGATGGAGCTCGTTAACGGAAAATGAACATTTCCTATTAGCCTTTGGCTGAGGTAAGGCAATGGATGGTCATCTGTTAAACTGTAACCTGGCATGCATTGAAAGGTTCTCCTAACTGTTCTGTTACAAAGCACAACTGCAGGAAAGAAATTAATAGATTCGCACACAGTCGATCCCATAGTCCCAGTGGCCAGGAATGTGAGAAGTACAAAACTTATCTGGATAAATAGACAAAAAGGCTGGAATATACATGAAAAGTTTAAATGACTTTAAATTTTCATGTCGATTAGAAATAATTAAGAAATACATAAATATACCTTTTTGCACTATAACTCTTAACTTAAATGTATAATATGTGTACACGCTATAAAGTAAAGTATCCTCAGCCTTCACGTAGCACTATGGTACGTATTGTGGCCAGAGTATTCCAATAAGAAGCATGTCTTTGACCAAGCACCATTACCGTACCAACTCACTTTGCTTCTCATTACCCCAGGAGAGGTGGGTAACTAAACCTGTAAATTGGTTATTTGATCCCTCGCAACATTTCCCTCTGAAAAAAAATGCATCTATGTGACCAGATATGAACTGAACACGCTCACGTGTGTAGTAGTGAGTCAGGGCTGTCATTTACTTCAACTAGTCTTTATCATAGAGTGGTATGTGACATAAGCATAAGTAGCAAATTTCATTAATGTTTGTGATTAGTTACATGATACGGTAATTAGCGGCTGAAAAGTTTCATTCTTAAATGTCATCGCATAGTGCAGAAAGATGTCTGTAAGATTATTATGTTTTTAGAATAAAAAGTCTGATCTGAAAAACACATCATTGATGATAAAAATTGTTGTTTGGAGAAATTGCTTCCTTAGTTTGATACAGTGTAGATGCTATTAGGTTTGGGAGTGTTGCCCTACTATTCATTATATAAATTTTCCTCGAAATGTTTTTGTAGAAGAGGGGTAGAGTATGGATTTGTTTGTGTAAGAGCAATAAATAAAAGCGTTAGTGGAGTAGAAAGTGCGCCTTCATGTTTGCAGTTGTAGAAGCTATGGTTATTTTCTCTCAATCTTTGGCTGAATTAGATATGCATTGATTGTAACTTTTATCTTATCAAAAACCACAGTGTTTAGTATAACCATAAGAAGTGATACAATACATTATTTCTGAGTTTGAATCATCAATGTCTGCACCAGTTATTGCCATTTTTTCAAGTCAGTGTCTTCATGTAGTCCACGCTCTTTTGTTAAGAACAATTTACGTTTATCCCATAGTACGTTTGCATATCTGCATTGAATAATTCCATGTTCCATGGTCTCTTCGTCCCCACAGATGTGGCATTTCCAATCACTAACTTCGAAAATTTTTGCCAAACTTTCTGTGACTAAACGTCTATGATATAATCATCCAGTTTAGGTCATTTACCACTGAGAATTTTGTCTGAATTAAAGCTGGAACAAGGACTTTTTATAGTTATCCCAGTTGATATTCAAACTCTCTGTCCAGTCACACTCCATACATATACCTGGTACTTACAGCGCCCTCAAACAGCCAATATGGTGAAACTATCGTTTTACTAACATATTCCCACTCCACACAGCGGTGGCGCAGTCACTAGCCTCTTTCACCACAGGATTGGGGTGACAAAAAAAGGACTGAGGTGACAAAGGCATGAAAAATCCAGCATTCAGTACTCATCAGTCCTTTCCTTCACTGGTTCAGATTATACCATCAACACTGCGAGCTGTTTATTAACATTGTTCTGCTGAATGTATCACAGCACCGTCAAATGTCTGTCACGTCAATACCTGCACGTTTTATTGAAATTGGTGAACTACTTTCAGTATTGTATCACTATTCAAATTAGCATTTAATTGGCATGATTCTCCAAATATTATCACTTCTTGGGTATTACAATTTATATGCGAAGTTTCATCGTATTAAGAAAAGTAAATTTTGGTATATAACTCTATGGTCATCATGCGTCCCATGGACAACCATGTAACAGAAAAATTAAAACTTTGATAACTTCTTTATTATGCATACCACGCCCACCAAAATCAAATCAGTTCTTGCCATTTAATATCTAAAGCTATTTATGAAATTTCGTTGAAATTTGTCCTGCCGTTCTTGAGATACCGTGTACAAAGACAGACAGACACACACATACAATGGAAGTGAGGCCCGATGGAAATGTGGTTGAATGTTACAGTTTTCAATCAACCTGGTAGACGTATATCAACAGACATTCCAATATTTGTGGTAAAAGAAGTGATGACGGAATTTGCCATGTAGGTTTTGGTCCAATGCCTGTTGAGAAGTACACTACATGTGCATCATGTGTACAAGAACTGAACAAATAATATACTTGCTCCAAGTCTTTGGGCAACATATTAATTTGAAAACAGAACAGCCGACTGTCACGTACGATAGAAGTTGGCTGTGGCTTAGATCGTGGGGAGAACGGGATGGCCACAAAATTGCAAGCCAGTAATAATAAACTGCTGTCGAGAAAAGCCAAGCGACTGGAGACAGTCTGAACAAATATCAGATTCATCACAATCTATCAACCAAAGGGAACAAGGGAGACAAAATCAAAGCAGTTACCTGTGATGTATTCGGGTGACAATAGAAACACATTGAAACTCACAGAAAGATCTAGACTGGGCTCGAGTCTGTGACTTTGAACGTATGAGTGGGTTGAATGCAATGGGAATTCACTTATTTCGACTGATGCACAGGAAGAATTTGTCGGCCACCCCCGGCCATATTAACTGAACGCTCCCTTATGATGCCTCTTTCATTTGAAACGATTGTACATTGAAACAACTTCAAGAAGTAAACAAATTCTACTCGATCAATGACTCTCTACGTAATTTTCACTTATTGAAAGAAATAGACCTAGATAGATCTTCATGTTATTAGTCAAAGGAGTGATTAGGATTCTGAAATTTGAATACTTTTTTTAATTGTTTAGGGGATGTTCCAAGAGATTCTTACAACTTTTTCCACAAAATTTACAGACTTCTTACCAGACCTCTTACTGACTGTCAAAATCAGTAAGGTAATAAAGACAGTTCATTCAAAACTAACATACATACATACATACATACATACATACATACATACATACATACATACATACATACATACATACATACATACATATCAACAATTATTTATTGAGGATGCATGATAAACATTATGCAAATCACAATGTTTATCCCTGAAAAATTAACGGGACAGAAAGGTTACTTATTCATGTCCTCACATCTTCTTTGCCATGTTCTGAAAGAGCCTATAATAGCACCAACACCCAGGTAACGCGCCAAACATTTTTTTTGTTTGATGAGGAAGGCCAATCAATTTCAATCCAGGCACTACACGTTTGTGAACTGATCCTAAATTGCCGACGACTATGACAACGACTCTACAGAAAAACCCAAGATTATTAATGTCAAGAGAGAGTGGCATATGCTTATCAAATTTCGCTGCATAATACGTGACCATCAAGTGGAACTGAGACCTCAACTAGGAAATCTTTATGACTAGTATCAAACATATCAGGAGTTAAAATGTTGTTTTCTATGACAATGCGAGAGCTGTCATTCACAGAAATTTGCCAGACAATCAAATTAACAAATCTATTTGTGTTGATCTTGATATATTCTTTGGTATTTTGTACATCCATTCAATACATGTGAAACTGTGTCATCAGTTGGGTGATAACACAAAGTTCCTCGTTTATTATATTGTGTCGGGTAGTATAGTGACAGCAAACTGTTAGATTCTAACAGTTGTAATCTGCCTCTGATAGTAAAACTAATAATACTATCCTTAAGGCAAGAAAGAAAAAATATACTGTTCATCGGACTTTCCGCTTCTCCTTTGCTCTAATTGGATTTTTTTTATGATTTCGGCAAAATTCATACTACTTTAGTACTGCCGCTGGCGGCGCCCTACACTTCGTGAGGTTTTCGCGGGCATGTGGGATCTGAATGAGACTTCGACGTAACTACACTGAGCTCTGTCAACACGTTGTTGCGACGTCTGCATTTGCAAATTACGACATAAACTGGGTCAATGTTTGGCTGAAGTTTCTCCGTTTTGTCGAGGTTGGTACACCATAAAAAAATATAAAAAAATTCGCTCGCAGCTCCTGAACTTGGTCCAAAAAATCCGATTTTCTCTGGCCTTAACTTTAAATTTGAAAGAAAGTAATTTGAGAGTTTATGATCAACCTCACTCGCTTCGCGGACTATTCGGCCCTGTGACAGTTTTTCTTTCCATTCTGTAGCAAACCCAGCAAAATGACTTTGTTTGCACAGTGAGTATGCTATTTTTGAGTTTGTAGTTGTAACCGAAACTTCATCACCGACAGTTATTGTTAGAGTGTAAATCGATGTCATCAGTTTCTATCCTTAAATGTATTACTTCACGTACATACAGCTCTTTAAAGTTAACTTTAAAGTATTTTTGACATTCGTGTATAGTCCAACGCCAGCAACTGAAAACTTACTTGTTGTAATGTAAATTTTGCCGTTATTTTTCAGGGCCATTTCACCTATTGTACATTACCAAATATGATATCTTGTTTAGAATGTAGCTTGCGTTTTCAGGTTCTGCAAACCCCTATGCCTACACGACAGTGAGACTAAAGTACGGTTTCTTTTTCTCTTGTACTATTTATTTTCAGTGCTTTTGGAAGGTATACAAATCAAGGTTATCTTCATGACCTGTACTTCCATGGCCATGCATGTTCATCATCACTTGCAAAGAAAGTTGTCTTTCCCAATTTTTAAGGTATAAGAATGTATGAAATTGCTCCAGACAGTGTTAAATTTTCCAATAATTTCTCATTTATGGAGGAAGGGATATTCTTTCCCTGCAAGTCTAATCAATTTGTCTCTCTTTGCTGCTGGTATATATTATTCCAAAGAACTCTGCATTCAAATAAGATAAAATATATAGTTACTGTTTGTTTGTTTATTACTGTGCCTGTTTGAGTAGGTGAGGGTAAGTTACACATTTTTCTTTTTTTTTAGTAGTCACCTTTTTGAAATAAAAAACAGGACGTGCTCTGACGGTCGTGAGAAAAAAATGAAACGTGTAGCTCGCCACCGCCTCTGTGGCCTACATGTACGGTTTTGAGGACTTCTCAAAATCACTATGATTTGGATGAGGGTACTTCAAATTTGTCCAGGTAGTTTAGGGCATTTTATCAGAGAATTATATTCTCGTTTCTCTTACACCCCACTCACCCCCTACGCCCTCTCCATCGAGGTGTTACTGAATGCAGCCAAATGGGGGCGAGAGGGATGAACAGCTAAATAGAGCTGTAGAAGGGGCCCGGGGGATGGGACAAGGTTTGTGATCGCGTCAACCTCTTACGCTGGCAATTATCTACAGCAGCCGCAAAATGTCATATTAGCTATTAACGTAGTTGGCCTGTCTTGTTTAATAATCATTGGGTACTTTTACAGTAAGGTAACAGAAAGGGGGTGAAGGTTCATATAGTTTCTGGTCTCTTCATATCGAACGATTGAGGGCGCTAGCATTGTAACACTCAGTCTTCTCCACATTCACTCACGGATCAATCAGAAGTAGTAGCTACAATAATTGTAACCGGCGCACGGCCCGTGGGTTACAATTGCAGCTACCAGAAGTGGCAGCTTTATTACAGACAAGTAGAGGGAAGTATACTGTAAAATTTTAATACCAGGGTGCGGAAGCAAATGAAATGAAATACTCACGTCACCTGTGCATGTCGCCCAGGAAAACCAGAGATAAAAACCTTTTGATAAGGGAAATTATCTGAAAACCTGTTTCCGAAAGCAATGCATACCACAGGCGGGGTAAGGGAGACCTCATTATTTACGGCCTAGGGGTCGTAGGAACGTGAGGGGGTCACTCAAAAAATTGAAAACTTCAAGGGGTGCTCAAAATGTGGAGAGGAAGAAGGGGGGTTACTCAATCTTTGGTGCAAAATAAATTAAAACACCTCTCAGACTGCACCATTGCACACATCAGTTACTCAAATTTTTCACAGGATCAAGAAAAATGAACTGTTGTGAATTTTACGCAGAAACATATTTTAATCGACTTCAGGCTTTTCATTGGAAGCTGGAAGCTGGAGAAATGACACAAGAAGGTCACAGATTGTCCATTCCTGCATATTCTTTGGTATTCAATCTCTGGCAAACTGAGAACTGATTTTCACAAATTGTATTGTCATTGTTTGGTTGTTGAATATTGTGACTCAAACACTGATCATGCACAAATGTCATATTAAATATATTGCTCAATATCATTTTCAAACGATTTCACCGAGTGCAAAATAATAACGTCTCAGATTACACCGATACACCAACCAATTTCTCGAAATTTTCGATGCGAGAGGGGGACATCCCCTCTCGTGCTCTCCCCTTAAGGGTGTTCTGACAGTTTTACTTGGTAAAAAAGCAAATTAAAATCACCTCTTAGATTGCATTAGACTTCACCATTGCATGCATCAATTTCCACACAAGATAGAGAACATCCCCCCGACACTTCCCCCTCAGCCTCTCGCGTGTTTTCTCCATATACTTTCAAATTCTGCCCAGTTAGATATCCTAGTCAAAACCCTGTCATGATACCCATCTAAATTAAACAACATTATTTGGTGGGATACTGGTTTAATTTCGCTAATATTTACATCGAAAACATCACGAGATTTCTAAAAGTTAACAGTATTTGCGAATAGAGGGCCTTTTCGCAATTTGCGTAGTTATGTTGTGTCAGAACACTTGTCAAGGAAGTGTTCGAGGGCTAAAGGAAACTCCTGCAAGCGAACGCGCTCGGGTCAAGGGTCACCGCCACATAAATATTTGTATATAATATTTACAGTAGGCAAGATAGAGAGTGTTGCTATCGCATTTACTGAACAATTTTTAAGATAAAATGCAGCAGGTTTTTTATCTGTTTTTGAATCATATAAAATCATAACAATAAGAGATGAATTACTATCAATTATTAATAATAATTCTGAAATGCATAGTAGATTGAAAATTGAACTTATATTGTTTTTGAAATGCGTGTGTTTGAGAGAGAGAGAGAGAGAGAGAGAGAGAGAGAGAGAGAGAGAGAGAGATCAAGCGATTCTGTGAATGTATACTTATTTTGCAGCCTTTATTTTCTTGACAACGATTATTTGAACCGTATATCTTTAGATTGTGTTATGTTAAGTGTAAGTTTCAAATTAACAAATAATTTTTTTTTATATTACAAGATGCTTCGCAGAACCCTGCTGAATGAAATGGTTCCCGATTATGTTTATCTTGTTCACATTGGCAACCCAACTGAAATTTGGGCCGACGCAAAATAATTGTCCTTTTGGGATTAAATTTGGTCCGTGTCCACACTTACCGGTACCAGAATT
>LD345121.1:21871-51139 GCA_001465055.1 Ptychodera flava | reverse complement strand
AGACGATATTGATATATTTGTTCATCAGCACATATTTAATTTGGCAAAATGTATCAAGTTGCTGTATTCAATCCATCTAAGTAATGTATTCCATACCATGCACGGACATGGTAAAGTTTTGACCCATTTGATAAGTACGGCATCATTTCAAATGTTCAGCACCAAGAATTTGTAGCAAGTTTTTTTAACTATATATACATATTGAGCTCATGATGTGACCATGTAGTAATGTTAGCTTTTTCTTTCCTATCATAAATCATATATATTACTTATATCTTGTGACAAATTCCGAAGACAGCGCCGATGTTCGATGTCACGCTGTGAAGGTAGTATCACAATTATTGCTTTGACACAGGATCCAGTATAAAGAAAAATGCATTTAAGTAAGCTTTCGATATAAGCTTTTGTATTTGATGTGCAGGCAGAGTCTGCAAGTCACTATGTCAAACAGTGTTTTTTAAAGTAGATCTCGAAACTTTCTGTAATTATGAATGAAATAGAACACGAATACCACTTTCTTGTGGTTTGTTCATTTGTTGAAAGTCAACAAAGAAGTATATGCCAATAATGTATTATAATCCGCTAACTGAAAGAAGTTTTATTCAACTAATGACTACTGATTATCGATGCTGATACTTTGCAGCGTTTGGCAGCTTACGTATTCCATGCTATAGCATTAAAAAGGAATTGTATGATCCCTTATGTATGTGAAGGAGTATTATTATAATTTCCTGTCAATTATTATATTTCATAAGTTATCTTCAAGTATACTGGACCGATGGTCTTATAATAAAGAATAAAGACCATTATCAATAACCTTGGAAGAATGACACACATATGGTTGTTTAGGTTCAGAACAGTTCTGGTCGTCACAGAGTATTGCTATTATGATTCTTCTGAACAGTAAAGGGACAGCCAGTGACATCTAGGACAGGTTGATAAGACGACAGCGGAGGCGATGCCGTTAGCAGGAAGTTAGTCGGCTTGTATGTAAAATCAACTGTAGCCAAACGTTCTTAAACTCGCATGAAGTGACGACAGCTTAATATCAACTGCACAACAAGCTTATACAGATCACGGCGATTGTTGACTTCTTCTACCCCTCTATTGTGTTTGTGAAATAAATATTCATATTTCAGTCAAAAGAAAGTTTACAAATAGGAAAACTTTGATAAATGTACCGAATATTATTGTAATATATCAAACTTTAAATTTATCTCGTAAGTATATATTCTCCAAGTACGTTTTTTTTTCGGTTGACTATAAAGCATTCTACACTGTGTTACAATTAAAACTCTTGAAAGAAAGTAAAGTTGAGACTTTCTTTTCACACTGACTTTCATGAATAAATCTCTTGGTGACCACAATAAAACATTTAAGAATTCAGGCAGACTGAGATCTCCCAACAAAATCTGCTTTGCCGATACAATATTTTGAAAATATTTGACACGGGTCTTACAAATACTATTATACTAAATTCTCTTAACACTTTACATTCATACGACAGGTGTATGACATGCGGTTTCAACCTCCCTATGACAAAATGTAAAATCTGAGGAAGAAACCATTGAAAATTTTTCTTATGCAAACTGTATAATTATCATCAGAATATTATGATTAACTTCTTTTGAAAGTTTGTAACACCACATGGAACAGATGAAAGGACCCTGGGGTGGGGAGGAGGTTTTTTGTGCAACGGTTTACCTTATTTGATTTTATTAATTTTAACTGTGATATTTCAAATAAAGAATTCAACTCCACACCGTCTGACTGCTTTATACATTACCAACAAGTCCTTATCTCCTCTCCAGCTTGTGTATACACCACTGTTATTGCTCCGAAAACATTGTTAACTTACTAATCCGCTGTCCGTATCAGCGGATTAAGTGATTGAGTCAACACCACAGCCGTCCCACACGCATTAAAATAATGCGTGTGGGACGGCTGTGGTGTTGACTCAATCACTTAATCGGCTGATACCGACAGCGGATTAGCAAGTTGGCAATGTTTTCGGAGCAATTACAGTAGTGTATACACAAGTTGGAGAGGAGATAGGACTTGTCGGTAATATATAAAGCAGTCAGACGGTGTGGAGTTGAACTTTTTATTTGAAATATCACCGTCAAAATTAATAAAATCAAATAAGGTAAACCGTTGCACAAAAAACCTCCTCCCCACCCCAGGGTCCTTTCATCTTTTCCCTGTGTTTAGAGGAGGAACTGTAAAATACTTTGGCCCGATATTTGGGTAATGTGTTTACATTGAGTCAAATTCAAAGAAAAATCGGACAAATAACACACAAACTTACACTCTCATTTTCAGCATCACATTGTGCCATATTAGTATTTTCCTTCACAACGTTTGGCCACTGCAATGCATGAATTGTGCCCAACCACCTTGAGAATGTACTTTGCGGAGTAAATTTTAAACAAGCTTCAATATCTGGACATTCTCAGCTCTATTAAACAGTTGACCAATGAGAAGAAACCAGCGTTATAAATTTCTTTGTAAAACTGATAAGTATGACTTCCCATTATTGTGCCATACAGTCCTTTAAGAAGTTTAAGTTTTATCTGCCTGTGGGGATTATCATATCTCATCCACTCCAATCTTTCCAAGCCAGGCTTCATGGCATTCAAGTTATCTGCCAGGTGAAAGACCTTTTTATTGCCTCCTTTTTGTTTGCAACCGTGTAATTATCTCATATGTTGAATCAAACTTTTGGGCATTCGGAAGCCAAAATATCTAAATTGAGCGTCTTCATGTCTCACATCAAGTACAAATAATCACCAGTTGCAGCTGCAATTTTCAACTGCTTATTTCAGATTATCGTTTTACTGTCGACTGTGCATGAATATTGTAGTTTCTAATTTGCTTTTATTTCATTCAAGCAATGATTTTTTTCCATTTATCCATGTTTGTATCATTGAGGAATGATATGTCACAGTCTCTTGCTTTAATAATAAGTGGAAATGTGTTTCTTGAAATCGACCCGATTGAATACGGCTTCACACCTGGTGACCTTTGATTGGCATAATGAACACATATGTCGTCCTAGGTTTTCTTTTGATTACTGACACAGTGCTGGTCGTGGCGTTACCTGCTCTACGTTTTGTCTTTTTTCCTTTGGATATAAAATCACGTTGGAGAGTCTCAACAGTTGAAATCCAGGATTAGTTTACGAACAGTGGAAAAGCAAGGACGATAGAGGAATTGAAGGAATTGATTTTAACCTCCTATTTGGGGGGTGGGGTGGGGTTGGGATCAAGCAATTTTCTGTGAAGCTAACTGTTTGGGAAGGTGACAACAATGGAGGAAAACGAAACCAGTTCATATTATTACTTGTGTTATTAAATGAGTAATCTGTTCACCCGGTCTGAATTTTTGCAATCAAGTTCAGTTAGATCTCGTGACTAAGATTTTTTTTCTTGAGCGTTTTAATCGCTATGTTTACTTTCTGTGGACGACAATCACGCTATGTGTGACGTTACAGCATAGGGGATAGTACAAATGTCCTTCTCCAGGGGTAGGGGCGGGGGTAGGGTATCTGGTCTCAGGACAGGTTTCTTCTTGTTATGGTTTTTTTTTTATTTGAATACGTTTGACTATGATATGTATTGCCAATAAAGATTTATACTGCCAACCTTTGGTGTCTTGATCTCGCTCCAGGGTCTATGGTCTAATGTTAGCACTGGTTTTGAAACGATCGTTTTCTTTTCCTTCGTCGCTGTGTCACATATTTGTCCTTTGACAATCTTATGCGAACTTTTATCACTGTGCTGCGTCTATTATCTGATGCGTTTGATTGCCTAATTCGCCAAAGAAAGCAAGGGTAAATTACTAATCTGTGGACGCTGTCACAAGATTATCACAGGATTAACTTTGACAAAGTCAACAACGAACGCGCCAGCAAGGTATAACAGGAGACCTTGCTGGTGCGTTCATTGTTGACTTTGTCAAAGTTAATCCTGTGATAAGCTTGAGACAGCGTCCATAGATTAGTAATTTATCCTTGCTTGCTTTGGCGAATTAGGCAATCAAACGCATCAGATAATAGACGCAGCACAGTGATAGAAGTTTTCATATGATTGTCAAAGGGCAAATACGTGACACAGCGATGCGGACGAAGAAAAAGAAATCCTTACAAAACCAGTTCTCACATAAGAAAAAGACAAAAGATTGGCAGTATACATCTTTATCGGCAATACATACCATAGTTAAACGTATTAAAAAACAATTAACCATAACAAGAAGAAACCTACGCTGAGTCCAAGACACCCATAGCCCCGCCCCTACCCCGGGGGACGGACATTCGTACGACCCCCTATGGTTACAGATGAAGTAATAATAACACTAGATTTTCCCTGATGGTAAATATTCAAAAGTCTGTCCTCATAGCATTGCACAGTGACTTGATGCGCGATCACAGTACTTCCTCAGCAGTTTCTCTAAACAGTAAATCTATAGAGGTTGCAGAGGCAGTACCGTGACCGCGCATCAAGATGTTCTTCAATGCTATAGCTGTAAGTATATCGACATATTTCTGGGGGGCCTGTACTACAACTGCGTTGATTCGGCATGAATACTGATCATCATTCAGGATTCCAGTGCTGTTTGGTACTTTTGCAAGTATACCATGAGTGAAATACTAAATGTTATCAACAATATTCAAAATCATAAATTTATCAATAACAGGGTCTGTACTAAATTGCGTGAATTTGGCATAAATATAGTGATCATTATCCAGGATTCGAGTGCAGTAGGATAACTTTGCATGTATACAATAATGACAGAAATATTAAATGTTTATCAATAGTATTCATAATCATAAATTTATTAATTTTTTTTACACTCTTGCTATGACAAATAACACCTTATGACCTTCTGTTCATGCCTGTAAAGCCATGCTTGACCTTTTTTGCTAAGGTCAGCATACTTCCTCGGGTGCTTGACTTCGACCGAACAAAACAGTAGGTAAAACAACTCTTGACACTTATTTCTTCCTTACAGATGTGTTTTATTAAGCTATTATCAGAGAAGTGGAAATAATTAGACTAAAATACGTAACATTGTACTTATTCTTTATGACGGTACAAAGCCCTAAAATGTGACAGATATTACACATTAAATTACACACAGCCAGCTTACAGGCTGAGCTTAACTTCAACATGACTGGAAATAATTTGGGAGATTAGAATCTTTTAATTGTTTAAATTTATCAAAAATATTTGGTGCCCTATAGCTGAAAGATGCAATATTCCGAATTACCCATAAAACAAGCGAATTGCAGAACGGAACAGCAGATGAGCTTAAATCGGCCTATTAAATCAACATTACTGTAATATCCTATTTTCCCAAATTAGCTCCAAACGTGTTCATACAATAGTGTATCAAAAAACCCTCCAAAATGCAAGACTTTTGTGTCCCTTTTTCTTCATTAACGAATTCAAAGTCAACACAACTTATGGACCTGATTCCAACCATTCGATACAACTGTGAAAACTTTTCAACTTTGTTTATCTATTTGTCTTAATAATAAGCGAAAAGAGACATGACTTTTGCTTTGCGTACATGTTGAGTGTGGTTAAATTAAAGATATCGGTTAAATTGTGTATACTGTCATAAAGCGATAACTATGGTGGGAGAGATAGAGACAGAGACGCAGAGAGTTTTCAAGTCTATAATCAGATAAAGACGATAACAAAAGTAATGTTGATGTAATCAAATAAAACAAAGCATTGCTATAAAACGTAAATGTTACACTATTATCAGAAGATAGCATCCATTGAACTTGTTATGGTCGCGATATTTGCTAGGAAAAAGCTGCACCTGTACAACACGCAAAACCATATAAAAAAACTAAATATCAATTTGGAACTGCAATTTTTTAGCATAGGTTACCAGTAAAGATGCGCTGGCGATGAATGGTATAAACACATATTAGTATTTCCAGAACTACATGTCTTGCATATCAATCAAACAGTGAATAACAGCGTAATTATTGTGGATTGAAAAAGTACTCACAAACAGCCCAGAGAATGCAGAAAGACTGCAAATCACGGGCTTTAGTTACGTTCAATTCAGAGAAGTTATAAACTATACCATGTACTAGTCAATCAATCGCTTAATTATTGCCACAAACTTTTTTTGACTGACTGCTCGTTTCTAGCATTCTTTGTGGTAATTCTAACAAAACTGGAGGTTGATTTCATGGATAACCCGCGCTACACAGTACACAACTCAGTATGTTAAAGCATAACGTTGCGTTCATTGTCACT
This sequence comes from Ptychodera flava, assembly GCA_001465055.1. Lineage (NCBI taxonomy): Eukaryota > Metazoa > Hemichordata > Enteropneusta > Ptychoderidae > Ptychodera > Ptychodera flava. The sequence continues at coordinate 44,861 of LD345121.1, read as the reverse complement.
GTAGAATTTACATGATTCAGATAAAGTCCTTCATAAAATCAAAAGATTAAACTTCTACCATTTACAAATTTGGAGAAGTTCGAGTGTAATTTAAAATTTATTCATTGCAGACACTAGGATCCTGAGATTGCAACTCTCAGCAAATAACGATCATTTGATTTTATCAAATCAGCGTTCGGATATTTCCCTTACTTTACTACTTTATTCCGATGTTCGCTCTAACGCGTTCATTATCAGGATTCGTATTGTAACAACCAACGCGCGATTTTTCCATAGAACTAAATAAATCGCTTCTGTTTCAATATCAATTTACTTCTAAACACAACTAACTAGAGAGTCTTGTAGTCATTCCTTTACTTCTCCCCTTACAAAGTCAAAATCTTAATCTTTAATGCAAGATCAAAGCTAAATCTAAAATAAAATCTTTACACCTTCTTTGCTAAAAGATCTAAAACAAGATGGTCTGCTCGAGTCAAAAATAGAAGTTGAAAGATATCAAAGGAATCGTACAATATTGACTGACATTTTACAATGAGCAAAGTAATAGACTGGTAAGTGAAATCTTTCAAAATTTTGAAAATGTGTAATAGCCGAGCAAGCAAGCTATGCATTCCTAATTCTTGCTTTTGCAAAGGATGTTTTACGAATTCTACATTGATCTCGTACATGTAATCCTTTGTAAATAAACGACAAAACGAGAAAGAGTTAAATAAAAAAAGTAAAAGTGACAGGCGAAATCTTACATCGACAAGATACAATATTGAGGAGAGAGAAAACCGTACTTTTGTGAATTTTGTCGCAAACGACGACTGACAAATTCTCCACGAATCTCGTAACGAAAATGAACTAGACTTGGTATGCTAAACTTAAGACTTTAAAAAGACACAACAAGAAACACTTAAATCAAACTAACAACAAAATGTTACACTATTCTATCATTTGAAAAGAGAAATCTCGGGACTTTAATTTCAACATGTAGAATCTGATGAAATCTGATTCAGTAAGTAACTTAACGACGAAAAGTGTATTTAATTCATCTGGGAATACACGGAAAACACATAGGATTTTCCAAAATTAATAAAACTTCAACCTACATATTGAATGAATCCGTACTAAAATGTTCTTTTAGACACTTGAATGTTGGTATTTTACAAGAAATTGGCATAATGAAAGTCGGATCATCGACGATTAAATACACAATTCACAATATGTCATGCACTTTAAAAGTTATAAACATGACCATGCGTTAGTCTGTCAATCATTAATTTTTGCACAAAACTTGTCTTGACAGACTGCTCGTGGGCATGACGAAAGATTATAAAGACTCCATATTTCATGCGTCCAATATGCTGAGCCACGGGTGGACTGTTCTTGCTAATCTGATGTGAAATGTCAAGGCTCACTGACAAAAACATGACAAGGTGACAAATGAGCGAATAATACTTAACTCTATAATACAAAAACTATACATATTAATGTGGTATACTTATTAAAGCTACGATGGTGGTTTAACATCATCAAAAAAGCGATATACTTTTATCATCAAAATCGAGAGTAACGTCGTGAAATTTTACTACTTTGGAATCGTGTCATGTGGCTACATGAAATTCGAATCCGCAAGACATTCTTTCAAAACGCGAAAGTTTAGAGTAAGTTTAGTAATATACAAACCCGTGCGAATATACTTGGTGTGACGTGACTATAGTAACACGATTGGAGTTAATTTGGGGTAATTGGATGCTAAAGTACTGTCTGTTTGATCTGCAAATGTAACCTCATCTGCTTTTCTTTTCAAGTAACACACTTGTTTTTATGAATAATTTGTAATATCGCAACATTCAGCTTTAAGGCACCTAACACTTTTTAGAAATTTGGAAAATACGAAAATCAAATTATCCCAAATTAGTTCCAATCGTGTTTTATAACCGATTAAAATCTACCTTACAAGACTGGAACTGCTTTCGCTCTTTTTTAATGCAATGGTCAACATCACTGCTCTATCAATTTGTAGACTCAGTCCTCTATGAGAGTAACAAAGTCCCCAGGAAAGGTTAGTTAATCTGTACTATTGCAGTAGAAAGTGATGTCTTAAGCTGTTAGACATGATCAGTGTAAACCATGACAAGGCAGCAACAAAATCGTGGTAAAACCTGGGACTTTGTTGTAGATTTGCAGCTAGATTCTCAATGAGCAATAACAGAGCAGACAAATGCTCTTCTGCCGGCCTTTAGTAATTCAAAAGTGTTGCAAAATGCTTTGGAACTTCAGTTTATTTTCCTGAAGTATGACCAGAATGTAATTATTTTGTCCCTAGGGTTCGAGTCCAAATCGACGACGAATAAGGAAGTCAAGAAACAAACCCATTAAATCCTCTGCCTCATCCATACCACAGCGTTTAATGCACTGATTTGGCAAATCAGTAACGGAGACCAATTCATCGGTCGAATCGACTGCAATATCTATCGGGCACAATATTGTTGCAATATCGTAAAGATATTCATAATCTGAATCGTATTTGGCGACCCGATTATTGCCAAAATCACAAACGTAGACATTATCTTCTACGTCTACACTGACACCCTTTGGAAACCAGAGTTCACCAGGACTAGCTTCTTCATTTCCGAATTGTGTGATAAAATCACCATCTGAATTTAAGACTTGGATTCGGTGATTTAGATTGTCTGAAACAATCATTTCATTTTTGCTGTTTACAGCCAAGGAGTATGGTTTTGAAAACTGTCCTGGCTCAGACCCGGTCCCTCCAAAGACTGCCTTGTGTTCTCCATCTGATGAATATTTCCTGAGAAAATCTCCGTTAAAATCTGTAAGAACTACACTGCCATCTAACGTGAAAGCTATGCCTCGTGGATTAATATCTTCACTTTGACCAAATGTGTTGATCACGTCATTCTCTTTATCGCAAACTACTACTCGTCTGTTTGCGATATCTGTGATGTAATGATTACCACCAGGTGACACCGCGACATCCCATGGTATGGTTGGTCTTTGAACTTCATCGAATGTGAAAATTTCGCGTCTTTCACGCTCGTCCCATGGGTCTATTACCAAGGCGTTTTCATCTCGATGAACAACTATCAGTGAATTCTCGTGGTTAAGAGAGAGTCCGGGGGAGAACCGCAATGTCCATGGCTTTGACCAGCTGCATTTCAGCTGGTACTCATCACCTATAAACAAAAAATGCACCACAGCGGGCAGAGTTAAACTGTTCTGCTGATTCAGGTTGAATTATACGACGCATTCTTTGCGAAGGTGGTTTTAGATATTTCAGAGATTTAATTCAGTTCCGTCTTCTCCAGCAGATAAATTCCTCGATACACATATGACATGGTTTTCACCTTAAAGTTTCAGAAAGTTTGAGAATTAAAGAGGCTACATAAGATCGTTCTCGGCGATGATAACATAAATCTTCACTTATTGAAAGATTTATCCTTCACATTGAATGTGCAGATCATATGATTGTGTTGCCTTATGTGTATTGAATGTACTGAATTCATAAAATCAGAATAAACGTTTCAACTCACTATCATCTTCCGAAGAGTTTTGGTGCTCATCACCTTCTCCTTGACTACCTGTCTCCCTGTATTCACTTGCTTCTGTAGAAACAACCTCACCTTCCGAAGATCTGTCGTGCTCATCGTCTCCTCCCTGAGTGGCTGCCTTCCTGTTTCCACTCACCCCAACTGAATCATCTTTGCCTACTTGTTCAGTTGCTAGGTTTAAAAGATGAGAAAATTAATGGAGAGTGAATGATTTGTTGGCATTTTGTGTAAAATTATACCAGATAATCCATTTACACAACTATGCCATCCGGCTATGAATGATCTTGAAGGTAAAATAACTTAATTTTTGTAAAATTAAGTAAGCGAAATATCAGTGTCACACGATTGAAAAGCGCGCAGTAATGTGAAGTGTCTCCTATATAGCAGCAAGTGGACTAGAAATTCTCTGTATAGTCAGGGAATTGAGCGATATCTGCTAAGGATATGGGCAAGTTATAGCCTTCCAAGAACATGTGCAGGACAAATGCTGACGCTCTCGAATGTTCTTGATACAGCTCTCTCCCTCCCTCTCTCTCTCTCTCTCTCTCTCTCTCTCTCCCCCACATCTTGAAATGATTTGTGAGACCTTTAATATCTTAAATATCTTTAAAGACTGTATTACATTATTAATTCCTTGCAGTTAAAATAGCTTTATCTTTCATTTATTTTCATTCTGTGAGTAGAGATCAAATGAAAATCTACGTTTTGACAATATTGAACAACCAAGCACGTCCTTATGATCATTTACTTCGTAAGGTCCTCGGATACCTTATTGCTGCAAAATGTTTCCCAAATGGAGAAAAGAGTTCTATTATTCATATACGGTCTTTTCTTTTCCGTATATGGTCTTTTATTTTTCATAATGAAAAGATATTTTTATCAGGCTCCATTATATTTTTGTTGTTGGCGAAGATTGTTAATGAGTCATTCGCGAGGGGTACCTTTCCACAAGACTGTAAATCAGCCATAGTTAGACCTCTTATTAAGAAATCCGGTCTTGACCGAAACGAACTGAAAAACTACCGACCAGTATCTAACTGTCTGTTTCTGGATAAATTTATTGAGAAATGTGCACATATACAGTTCACAAAATATCTTGGTGAGAACTCCTTGTTTGGCAGATTTCAGTCCGCCTATCGTGAGGGCCATAGTACTGAGACGGCACTCCTCCGAGTGCATAACGATATTATGCTCTCTCTCAATAGGAGGGTTGATGTTGTTTTGATTTTACTTGATCTGTCAGCTGCGTTTGACACCATCGACCATGATATCCTGATCGAAAGACTGTGCCATAGGTTTGGTTTTGAGGGGCCAGTACTTGACTGGGTTAGATCGTTCATGGATGGGAGGACGCAGCAGATCTCGATTGGTGGCTCGATGGTGTCAAACGCGCACGTGCTAAAGTATGGTGTCCCACAGGGGGCGGTACTGGGGCCCTCTTTGTTCTCCTTGTACGTGTCTCCACTCGAAGACATTATTGTTCGGCATGGACTTCAGACAGTAATTTTTGCTGATGACTCGCAGCTGTATATCACGTGCGATTCCCAACGAGCTCTGTCACCGCTTCTATTGAGGCGTGTGTGGATGAGATCCGTCATTGGATGCGAGCAAATTTGCTCGCACTCAATGACTCGAAGACCGAAATAATCTGGTTCTCGTTCAAGAACAGGAAAAGCGAAGTGCGGGGGCTGGCACCTGATATACGGATTGGTGAAAGTTTTGTAAGACCATCTGATAAAGTCCGTGACCTTGGTGTCATCCTAGATTCCGGTGCTACTTTATCACCACAAGTGGCTAGCGTGTGTTGTGCTGCATCACACGCCCTATGGAGAATAGGAAAAATCCGTAAGTTTTTGGACCAGCATTCTGCAGAAAAATTGGTTCACGCTTTCGTGACGTCCCGAATCGATTACTGTAACAGCTTACTTTTCGGTCTGCCTGATTATGAAATAAATAAATTACAGCTCATACAGAATTCTGCTGCTCGACTGGTAACCAGGATTAGGGTGAGGGATAGGTGTCACATGACTCCTGTCCTTCAGACTCTTCACTGGCTACCAGTGGAGCAGCGAATTCAATTCAAAATTCTTTGTCTAACATTTAAAATTATTCATTGTAATTCAGCGCCGCGCTACCTCACTGAACTAATAACTGTCAGGATGCCGATACGAGAAAACATGAGGAGCAATTCCAGTGTATCACTAGTTCATCCAAAAATTAAGACCAATAAGAGTTATGGTGATAGAGCTTTCTCAGTGTGTGCTCCTAAGCTGTGGAATAAGCTACCAGAGGCCATTCGATCAACCAACACTTTAAATAATTTTAAATCGCAGGTCAAAACTTACCTTTTTAAAACAGCTTTTTAGACTTTTTATTGACAAAATGTTTTTTAAATTTTAAATTGTTTTACCTTTGTGTATTTTATAGACTAGTGAACCAATGCATTGTATGTATTTTATTGTGTTGTGTAACTATTTTTTTTCAGATTTTAACTGTACAGCGTATAGAGATAGTGTATTCTATGTTATATGCTTTAGAAGAATAAATTATTATTATTATTATTATTATTATTATTATTATTATTTTTTTTTTTTACAAAGCTTCATTATATCGAGTCTTAAATTATCCGTACCTTCTACTAAAGTCTCGGATGGTGTACTTGAATTGATGAAGTTGTCATGTAGTATTGATGCTTGGCCATCAGCAGTTTGTTGATTTTGCTTTTCAAGGTGTACGATTTTCCTCTCGAGAAGGTTGATTCGCGCTTGTAGGACTCTGTTTTTTCTTCTGAGTACAGATGCATCCTCCTCGGAGACGGATACATTGTCTGCTAGGTCAACACAAGGTTTTCCAATGGGCATGGTGCATGGTCCTGTCATTATAAGTATCATTTTCTCTTTGTATGGTGGCTGAACGACTGCCAGGTCGTCCACAGGGTCAGCTGATAACAGGTTCTCAATGTCAGGGAAGGGAGATGTACCCATTACTGTAGGTAAGCTGTGTCGGCGCCAGTAACCAGTATGACAGCAAGCTGAAGCATAATGGGCATTGTGATGTTATGGTTTGAGTTTTTGACAAGAGTTTCAACACGTTCTTACTGGGGACCAATCTTAAACGTTTGCTTGATCATTATATTATCCCCTTTCGAAATCGAGAATTAAAATCATGGGTCACGGTGCAAAATGAATGCTAGAGAAATAAATCATCTTCTATTTATTAACACTTGATATTCGTAATGGCTGCCGTCTCTGTGCCATCTTAAGGGGAAAATACAATTTTAGATTTAATAAAATAAGTGGTGACACTTTTTATTTACTCCATGAACTTTAAAATGCCCCCCCCCTTAGTGATAGACGCAAAAGTTGCTGTGCGAATCTGAGAGACCGACTATCTGTCCCTGAGGGGCATTCTACTTTTAGGTAGAATTCCGCTCGGGGACAGTTTCTCGTACCTTCAGATTTTAACAATATTTAATTGGTCTGCTGCTTGTTTAAGCTTACTTGGAAGCATTTGGAGTAAGTGTAGGTTTCACAGTTTAGGTTAAAGCTTGGTGGCCATTTTGAATTCGAATAGATGTAAATATGAATAACAATGTTTCTGTAAACCTAAAATTGTATATGGGATCTAAAATTTTCATTCTTGATTGTAAAATTGAATTGTGATAATTTTCGTTGGGCATGTGCGAGAAGAAAGTTAATTAAGGCGCTCGTTACCCTACAACAGTTCAAATTTTTTTACTACATGTCATTGTGTTCATATTTAGGTCGTACTTTCATCATTCCACATGTAAACCAATATCTTACATCACCGTGTCGACCAACAGGTCATTCAATTCAACATACCTGCATTGGAGCTTAGCTCTTCCTTGCATAGAAGGTATTCCTCTGGATCGATTGTAGTTCTGAGCTTCAGATGTAGAGCACCAATATCCGTCAAAATGTTGTCTGTCATAACGCTTTTTTCTACCAAATCACGGAGGTGTTTGCTTTGATACTGCGACCACAGATGTTCCAATGCCGCATATGTCCTGAATCCAATGATGTATACCATGCTTCCTTGCCTGATGTTCAGCAAGTATGCAAAAGGATTAAACTCTAACAGATGTTGTGGAAGGATCGTTCTGAACAAACGTAAACTGAAAAGAGTATGCAATACATCAGCTATCGTTCTGCCAGCGGCCGGTATCAATTCACTGGCAAAGATGTTTATCGCCAATTCTCCTGAAACGAGAATTGAATATTCATAAACATTTCAATCATTTCGTGAAAGCTTAAATTTGATCAAAACATCATTTGCTAAGCTAAATGATGTGAAAATGAAAAAATGACAATTTGTGAGATAATGAAATGAGTGGACAAAACTCTCAGGGATCCCTCTCAAAAGAAATGAAATAATTTAAGCCATGTTTCCTGATGTCACTCAATATCCAGCGAATACTTGTCATAACTTTTATTTTACAAATAAAGAGCATCGCTGAAAAATAATTAATATTACAATGAACAAATAAAGAGACTTTCTGATTTTTGAATATTCATTATTGTACAGAGGAATGCCACTTCATATTTTGGACGATATTTGTGCCCATTTCCTGGCATATTTTGAACTTCTTATCAAATTAGTCATCACTTCATGTCTATAATTCACATTAAAGTCTTGTCAATACCACTTAGCTTGTGATGCCAATATCGAAGAGTGATTAAGGCACCACACTATGAGTATTCCACGTTCATGAACGTACTATCCATCAGAAAGTTACGTTTTATTACGAAAAATAAATATGGCTAGATATTCACATTTTGTGTGACATCGGGCGGATGTAATTGTTTTGAGTTTTGTGAGATTTGACAAATTTCAAGTCAGATTTGAATTTTTGTTGGATTTTCCAAAGTCAAAACGTTTTATTCAAAATATTTTATTCTCACATTTTAAGCTGAAAGTAAATGTTTACTAATATGTCTCCATTTCAAAATACATTAAGGTCTGGTTTCTGCTTAGTTTTCTTTAATTTTTTAAGTTTGCTGGTATTGACGAAACTACACAAATTGCACCTATCCACAATCGGTCCATATCGGACAATTGCACCGTGACAGTTTATACTCCAATATCTACATGGCTTGTAATTCGCGCTTTTTCTGTTGAGCCACAGACAGTAGAGGACGAGCACGCTTCTACTGTCTATGTTTGGACAAACTGCATTCTTTCATTATGAGCGGATAGAGTACAGAAGTCAACCATTTTCTCTGATTCAAATTGATTGAATGCTCCATTTAAGTTCAGAGGATGAAATTTTATACATAAGTCTATCAATGATTCACGATTACAACTCTTTTCACTCGTAGACTGAGAAACAAGGGCAAGAAAAACATTTGTACATATGTTGAATGGTGTTGAATGTGTCTTGTTTCCACAGTACATAAAGTTGGCTTTAGCTTACATGAGGCTTCTTGTAACTTAAAGATATGTTCAAAAGAATTTCTCGGGTTTTTATAAATTTTAAACATCATACGTGACCGACCTGGATTGCGTTGACGTGGCTCTGTATCTACATTCGGAGAGTCAGTAGGGCAAGGATTATGCGCTTGGTTGATCCCTGAATGGGAATCTGCATCTTCCAGAGCTGTGAATAAGAATACAAGGCAGAATAAGAATTATTCCCTGTACGTTTTGTAAATGTCAAAGAATATGAACAAATTCGTAGTACGTCTGCAACTTATGATTTTGCATCTGTCAAAATGATATGAAAGAAACATTCAAATATGAGACAAACGTTGCAACATAATCGACAACCTTGTACATAAATTTTTTTCCATGCAGCTTTTGTCAAAGTATTCTGGGATGACGATTTCATGATGCAAAATCATTTAATAAAACACTCTGTTTTAATGGCATGGACAGGATGCCCCTTTCTCTTGATACTTTATATTGATATGAAGTCTTAGTCGACTCAGTGATTGGTGAACTCGCTACACATTAACACCGTGTCATTAGAGACTAGACAAAAAAAACAGGGATAATGCAGTGAGCAAAACTCAGTGACCTCCCCAATGCGTGTTATAGTTAATATCAATGGTATCTTAATTGACATATCACTTCTTATTTGACCTTTGACTTTAAAAGAATACTTTTAACCTGTATAAGTCATTACTTTGATGCAAGGCTTCACTTCGGATGATAAAAAGGTCACATTTCACAATAAATAATTAAGTCAAAGATATGAAATCAACCATTTTCCCTGATTCAAAATAATTCTATGTTCCATTCAAGTTCTGGTGATGTAATACATATGTCTAACGTTGATTCTACATTACAATTCTTTTCACTTGTAAACTAAGGAAAAGAGGCAAGAAAAAGATTAATTCATATGTCGAACAGCGTAGAATGTGCATTGTTTCCGCGGTTCATAAAGTTGCCTTTGGCATACAACTGTTACATGAGTCCTCTTGTCACCCTAAGAAATGCTCAAAAGAATTTCTCAGCTTTTCTAACTTGGATTTGGCCAAGCGGTTCTGTCTGTTGCCTCTCCGCTAGGTGACTGGATGCCGTATGTTGTGAGTTTGAACCCAATTGAAAACTAGCCGTAGTTTCTATCCTGGGGTTGATAGCTCTGCTGGTGGACAGAATTGTCCCCGAGGCTGTCTTTTGCCCAGTTGCTTCGATAAAGTTTGTGTGCGATGTGTGAGATAAGTGATAGTGAGTGTACAGGTGTGAGTGCTTTAGAACGCTACAATGTGTGGAGAGGTCACAGTAAGAAATGTAACAACTTAGCCCGGTTTTTGAACCACTCTGTTTTGAGAGTGGGAATTTGATTTCCACTAGGCTACTGGATGCCGCTATGTTGTGAATTAGAACCCAATTGAAACCTAGCTGTATTAGAACATCATACGTGACTGACCTTGATTGCATTTACATGGCTTTGTATCTACATTCGGAGAGTCAGTAGGGCAAGGATTATGCGCTTGGTTGATCCCTGCCTTTTCCAGATCTGTAAATAAGAGTACAAGGCACCTGTCATGATCTTGCATTAACCGATATGCAATATCAATCAGGACGAGGTCTTATTCTTTACATCTGAACACTAACACCTTTTACTGCATAATGTCATAACTCCAAAAAGCATATGGTAAACACTTACATATCCATACGCCAGTGATGGGCCATTGTTTACTCATTTGCCCATGCACGAGACAAACCATCTGCATTACTGTTTGCAGTACCCTTATGATGAACAATGTCAAATGAGTACTCTTGAAGTATCAAACGCAACCAACGCAATGGATAATGATCGGTTGGAACAATAAAATGCTTACTAAACAGGTAATGTCTCGATGATTGTATTGCCCAATCAATACTCAAACACTCATGCTCTATGGTAGAATAGTTAGTTTCTCTGTGAGAAATTTTGTGACCTAAGTAAACAATAGGGTGCTCTTTGTTGTCGCCATCAACTTGGCTAAGTACAGCGCCAATCCCTCTGTTACTGGCATCCACCTGTACGATGAAGGGCTGGTTGAAGTCAGGATTACTCAACACAGGATACGAAGTAAGCAGCTTCTTCTTCTCTGTGAAAGCCTCTTCACATTCTGTGGTCCAGGTTACTCGAGTAGGTACACCTTTCTTGGTTAACTCTGTCAATGGACAAGCAATACTCGAAAAAATTGGGTATAAAACGTCTGTAGTACCCAACTAGGCCTAGCTATGCTCTGACATTGAGTTTTCATTACTGGTCTCAGAAAACTGTGTACTGCTTTAATGTTCTCTGGCTGGGGTTTCACTTTGCCACATCTTGCAATGTGTCCAACCACTGGGACTTCAGGAAATCAACCCTTACATTTGCTTGGTCGAATTGTCAGTCTATCTCTGATTATGACAAATTGTTGTCTCAGATGTTCAATATGCTCATCAGTAGTATCAACATCACATAAGCATGAACTGGCTAACTCTTGACATCCATCAAGTACCATCTGCATCAACCTCATAAACGTTGCAGGGAAATTCTGCATTACAATGAATGCATACTGGCCATATGGTATAATGAATGCAGACTTGGCTCTGGCATCTCTGTCCAAAGGTATCTGCCAATACCCTTTAGTTAGGTCGATGCTGGTTATATAGTTGGCCATCCCTAACTTCTGTCTGTGTCTCTAACTTGTGTCTGTGTGTCGTCTGCTCAACGCACATTGTGTTGTTGGTATGCGTTCTAAATTGTAACATCTAACTGGGTGTGTCGACCAACTCTTTTTAGAGTTGGATCGAGGGGCCAAGTGGTTTAGTGCGCTGACTAGTAGCAAGGTGATGTTGCCGTAAATGTGTGTGTGTGTGCGAATCCCATAGGGCCGTAGTAAAAATTTAATATTTCTCAATCATCTCATCTGTACACGGCATGGGAAATGGGTCAAACTCAGTCACTTTGTTAACTCCTTGATAGTCAATGCAAAAGCGCAAGATTTACTGTTTTTCTTTACAAGAATAATAGGAGCAGCATAAGGACTATGTGACTTCTGTATTATCAGCATCTTACTCAATTCTACCTTGACTGTTTTCTTCAAAGACTCAGGAAGTCTGTAGGGTCTGAGCTGAACAGGTTGTTCTGTGGTTGTAGTACTGCTATGCTCTATCAGTGATGTACGTCAAGGACAGTCAGTAAACTAATCACTGGACTATTCTAACAACACTGTTGCTTCTGCCTCCTTACATTTGTAAATCCACTGTATACCTTGACATCTTTCCATTAAGACATCAAACGGCAAACATCCATTTCCACTGGCACAGACTCATTATAGTCTTTATCAGTTTTCCTCACTAGAAAGGCAGTCCTTTCTCTTGAAAACACTTTTGTAACATGTTCACATGATATAATTTCTTCTCCTTCTTCTTGTTTCCTATCTCTACTTCATAGTCAATTATAGAAATCCTCTTGGTTACTTCGCATGGTCCCTGCCATTGTGCTTGCAATTTGTTGGTGGACGATGGCAACGAAATCAGCACCTGACCCCCCCCTATCTGGAACTCTCTTTCTCTTGCAATTCAGTCATACCATACCCTCTGTTTCTTGAAAGCGGTGGACAGGTTTTCTGTAGCCAGATCTGTCATCTTTGCTAATCTGTCACAAGCCTCAATGACAAACTGTGCTAAGTTCTCTTCGTAAGGCAAATTTCCAGTTCAGGACTCTCGCATGATGGCCAATGGTCCTCTAACCTGGCGTCAATATAGAAGTTCAAATGGGGAGAAGCCAGTAGATTGCTGCAGCACTTCTCTATATGCAAACAACAAATACGGTATGTACCTCTCCCAACTCCCTGGGCTGGTTGCTGCAAACTTCTTTAACATAGCCTTCAATATCCCATTGTAATTCTCCACAAGACCTTTCTCCGTAATTTAGTGATGTCTTCAACTTGAAACAGTTTACTGCAACAGTTATACAAATCATCCATCAAATGTGACAGGAAATTAGTTCCCTGGTCTGGCAATATCTCTCTTGGTATTCTCTCTCAGCTAAACACACTAACCAACTCTTCGGCTATCCTCTGCCTCTAATGTAGGTACGTGTATGGCTTCAGGGTATCATGTAGTGTTATCACCTATGGTTAACACAAAACGATTACCATGTGAAGTAACAGGTAATGGCCCAATCATTTTCATAGCTATAGGCTGAAATGGTTCTTTCAACATAGGCATCGGAATGAGTTTATCATTAATACAAGCTCTTCTTGTAGCAGCTATCTGGCATGCTACACAAGTACGGCATTTCTTGGCTACATCTGGTAAGATTCCTGGCTAGTAGTAGTGTTGAAGGAGGTGCGTCTTCGTCTGCTCTACCCAAAGATGTCAAGCAAGAGATATATCAAGAGCAAGGTGAAGTAGTGTTGGACAACACTGTCTTGGCAATACAAACTCGTTCAATGTTCGCCCAGGCTTGACTTTTGATGTCCATTTTCTATGTAGGAAACCATCCTTCCAATAGAAGCATATATCCTCATTAGCAACTTGGCTTGCTGCAACTGCCAATTTGCGAAATCCACTAAGATTAGAACAGCTCTTCTGAAGCTCCCACAATTTAGTTGACCCCATGTAAAAGACATCAATCAATTCCTCGTAACAAGGAAAATCTTCATCAACCATCTCTTCTTTGGTTGATCCACCACTGTTAGCATCAGTACTCAACTGTTGCTCATCACACACCTCTGTCTGTGACTCAGTGTCCATGTCATGAGTCATTGATTCAGTCTCTCTGGGTTCTTCAGTCTCTTCACTTGTTGTGTGGGCTTCTCTATTGTCCTCAGGCACAACAGGTTCAACACCAGAGATATCATTTATCCGTTCCATGGTGACATCAACTGAATCATCATCAGCAGTACACTGTCGTTTACTCAGTAGCACAACATCATCTACATGAACTGGCTTTGGCTGCACACCTGTTCTGCCGATATCAGTCACTTCGTCTTGAAGCTGTCGCTGCTTCAACTTTGCTTGTCTTAGAGTTACAAAGAATGCTGGCTTGCACAAACTACCGTCACCAGTGTCTTCAATATCATTACTACAAAGTACATCCTCTGGTAAAGTGTCTAACATGGCAGCCAAAATCTGAACTTCATAGTACTGACACTGTATATTATTATTATTTATTCACATACAGTAGGCCACTGGCCTTGATGTACACAATAATAAGTGAAAATTCTCTTTGAAAGGCAGCTGTGTAAGAAAATCTTTAAATCAGCCATTGAATATTACATGACTATAAATTGATAAATGTTTACATTACTGTGAAGATTCATTTACACTTTCCTTCATTGCATAGAAAATATATTTTGATAAATTTTGCAACAATGCAGCATTGTTAGATTGCAATAACATTACAAATTTTTCAAAGGCAGGAAATTGATAAATATTACGACGTAGCTATTTTTCTCTGAGCCCTTTGTAAAAGGGACACACTTGACAAAAGTGAAATTCATGCTCTACATTCTTTGCATCACAAAAATTACAAATTCTCTCTGAATGTTCATTGTGTATATGTCTGTCAGTTTCGATAAGTAGTGAGTGTGCTGAAATTCCAAAGCGACATAAGCAATTTCTGAATTTGTCATCTAGTATAAGTAAATACTGTTCTCTACCAAAAATACATTGAATCTACAGTATCTAGTTTGCGAAATGTAGGAAGACCAGCTTGCCATTCTTGAATATACGAATGACAGTCAAAGGAAGAAGTCTACTGCTACCATCAGCAAATTCAATGTTTACATACTGGTCATCTACATATGTATCTTGAAGTACAAGAGCTGAGAGGACAATAGTCTGGTCACAACCTGTCCCCTCAGTTTGCAAGCATGCTGACCGTTCACCTTACCAGGATAGCGGTGTCAGTTTCCACGGTTTCTGGCCATATCATGACATCCCTTTCCATGAGACAACAACTACTGGACACGACATCTGTAAGCCTTCTGTCTTTCCTAAGTGACCTTCTTGTTAGGGCACTTGTTGGCTTTGTGTCCAGGTATGTGGCAAGAATAACACGTAAAAACACTCTTTGGTTTACCTTGCTTTGAGTCAGCCTTATCATTTGCTTGACTGGGTTGCTTCTTTACATCTGGAGGACGTCTATTGGTATGCTCGCTCTTCTTGTGTCTCCACATAACGATTAGCCATGTCAACTAATTCTTCGGAATTCTTTGGTTCTTTTCTTTCAACAATACTTGCAGATAAGATGGGGACATCTCTAGCAGTTGCTCAACTAGCATCAGATCCTTCAGTTTATCAAAACTGCTAACATCTACTGCTTCTAGCCATCGGTCTAGAAATCCGGAAAGAACAGTTTTCCATTCACCAAAGGAATCGTCTTTCTGCTTCTTGATCCTTCTAAACTTTGAACGATATGCTTCATGGGTAAGTTCAACCGTTTAGAGATTGCTTTGCGAACTTTCTTGTAATCCTCACCTTCTGCAGGGGGGTAGCTTTCAGTACGCATCAAGTACTTTTCCTGCCAAAAGTCCAGCAAATGTAGCCGCCCATCTTGCCATTCATGCACCTTAGCTAACTTCTCAAAAGTTCTGATATATGCATCAATATCTTCACCCTCTTCAAACTTTGGCACTTTCGGTCCCTTGTACTCTAACTTCTCAGCATTAGCTAATTCTGTCTTTAACTGCAAGAGTTTTAGCTAAAACTCTTGATTCTGCTTCTGCTGTCTTTCTTCAATATCTCTGATCCGCAAATCATGATGATGTGCACGCCGTCCCCTTTCAAGTGTCAACATGTCTTGATTAGGAGCTTGGGTTAGCTCTTGTGTTCCCAATTGTACAAGTGCCTAAGTTGCACTATGGTCATCTTCGCATCTTTCAGTGGTACTCATCTTGGCTTCACTGCAGTACACCCTTAAGCTTACTCAGTACACAATTTACTCTGCCAAAATAACTGTAAAACAGTTGACACTGATAATATACCACAGCAAGGTATCAATGAAAGGACGCTCTTGGAATAAACAAAATGTAAGCAATACCAAAAGTATATACACAGCTGCTAAGTATTGCAGCACTGAAATGCTGATAAGAAACTACAGACAAATAAGCTCTCACCAAAATATTGAATATTACACTGTAACTGAAGTAATTCACTTGCAATTAATGCACACACAGTGTTGCAATATACTTGCAGTTCAATAGTAGTACACTTGTTGCTATGCAACCAAGTTACTATTAATGTATATTCAGTTTTTTTGATATATGACTTGCAAACCACCTTGATACATACAGCTGTTGTGTAATACCGTTTACACAATATTTCTAATGTTATTTGTTTTACTCTGTGGTTAATCTATCAAGTCCGATATCACATATCTATGTTCACAATGCACAGTAAACACGGTCAATTTCACTGTAAGGTTTTTACCTTTTCCTTCAGTCTTCTCTGTAGTAAAGCTTTGCCAATAGCTTCAACTTCACTTCAAAATGCACCACTCGACAGAACTCTACTGCCTTGGTTCATATGCCTGAGGCACACCATTTGGGTATTTCTACCACAGCACACACAAACGCATAGGAGGTAATCCTGGGCTGGTACACGCATAGCCTTGAATGGGCCCCTTACTGTAGACGTTCAAGTGAAGGTCACTTTGAAGTTTTCACTTACACTTGCAAACTTTAACGATGAACAAGTGTCTCAACATTTATTTTGTTTTGGCTTTCTCCTGTCTATCTTGATGACTTTCTTCATCACGAGTTTTTAATAGGTGTTTAAACTGTAGTGGAACTAGAGTTCTCTGTGTTGCTAAGCTTGCACACAGACTTTCTCTGTCACTACACTCGCAAGGCTCTCTTAACTGTACCGTCTATGACTGTTATCAGTTGTGTTAGTTCCGATCTCAGTTCACAGTTTGTAGACTCGGAAATATTCACAAGTTGCCTGAACTCGGTTCTCAGTCACAACAGTTACTTACAGTAACAACAAAAGTCACCAGTCGACTCAACTGGCTCTGTGACTTTCCCATAACCAAATCACTGCACTACAGTCTGCAACAGGTGCACAGCAAACTTGCCTCTTACTTCACAACTAAATTCCTTCAGGTCCATTTTCAGAATGACATTGGCACTCACCTACCTTGTCAATCCCATTAGCTACCACAAATTGTCATGATATCGTATCCAACGATACGCAAATTAATCACAACGAGGCCTTGTTCTTTATATCTGAACACTAACACTTTTATTACATAACGCCATAACTCCAAAAAGCACATGGTAAGCACTTACATATCCATACGCCAGTGATGGGTCTTTGGTTACTCATACATATGAATGGTATACATTGACACAAAACAATGTAGTGCTAAAAATCATCACCGCACCATATTATGTCTGGTACGTTTTGTTAAGTAAACGGAAATAAACAAGTTTATTCTTAATCCTTTGAAATAGAGGACGCATTTGCACTTGTTCAGTCTGCCGGGTTAACTCCTTAAAAGTGACAGGTTACTAAACGTTTTTTTTTTTTTTTAGTGAATATACTAATCCCTAAAAACAGTCACTAAATCAGTGTAATGCATTGATTGACGTTTAGATAATAAATTAAAATATTTGCAATACTCCTTGGACTTAGTATCGACGCTGATTTAAATAACCAGGATTATTATAGCCATAAATTCTAATTTTTCATTAGAGCACTCATGGTGAAGATATTGTTTGCTCAAGCATAAAAAAACATCCTTTTTGTCTTTTGATTGATTTCAAAGTTTTGGGCAAGACAAGGGAGAAACAAATGAGTATGTAGACAGAATCGGTACTTACCTTTGCCAGTGTCACTTGCTTCCGCTGTGCTATTTGGTCTTAATCCCTCAATATCGCCCTTGAAACTTTCTATGAAGTACTTATATGTACACTCCTGATCTTTGAGTTCTTTTTCCAATGCCTCTTTGATTTCCCTTGCATTGTTGAGACTGGTGAAATTTCTCTTGATCGAATGCATAATTTTCTCAGAAAGCTCATCAGGCCAACAATGGATGACGGGTTGAAATTTTAAACGGTTTGAACTTTCAAGAAACTGACATTGACTTTTGCCAACAAAGAGAACAGGAATACCCTTTGCCATCGCCATTAGTGAAAGATCAAGGGAGTCGAAAGAATGCGATGGAAAGAGCACAAGATTCGACCTGGGGAGTAACGTTGCGAGAACGTTACCTGATTCAGTATGGTCGCGGGTGATAATATCTAACTTACTGCATTGTGAATCGAATTTCGATTTGATCTCCTCTTGTTCATCAGATGGCACACCCAATATCACCCACTTGGGCGGAAGATGGTGTATTTCACAAAGTGCATTTGTCACATTTCTTACCGCATTTGCTAGATGCATTATATGTTGAAAATGAGAACTTAGATGATGTTTCTCCACGGGCGATAAAATCTGAAAATGACGAGTTTTATGATCGTACAGTGGTGGCTCAGCGCATCCAAAAAACTTGGCGTCTGGCAAAGGAGGAATGAGAAAGTGTTTCTGTTCACTTTCGGTGGTGGCGAAATACTGATGGGTGTCAAACTCGGCAGAAATGACAACTTCGGCTGCTTCCGCTTCTTTGTCAAGTGAATTCCGGCATTCACAAAATACGTCGCCCTCCAACTGCATTATACGACAATCTAACATATCCGGATCGGCAGTGTTTATGAGATAGAAGGCTGCGTCACAAAAAAGCTCATTTCTCATGAGTAACGCAGCATCTGATGTGGTTATCTCGATCCCAATGACCATCTTTACGTTCTTAAGCTCACGTAAATTCTGGAAGTATTTTTCGTAGCACATTATCCAATCTGTGTTAGGCTTATTACACTTTAAACGTCCTTTGGGACTTGGCAAAAGTAGTTCAACACCTAGACTTTTAGCTTCTTTCTGAGCTCGATCGTCAGCACATAAGGCCATACAGTGAACTTTTTTTTTAATCCCCTTCGTAAGATGGAGGATTACACGAATGATTGCGGCAGCATTTCCCTGAAGAGAGTAGCACCATCTATTGTTGACAATGAGTACCGATGGACATGGTCGCTCCTTATCAGTAAACGTCTGTGCCATTGTAAAATATGTAGAGGTATTAGCAGAAAATAGCAGCAATAATAATAATAATAATATTAATAATCATCATCATCATCATCATCATAATATAATATGTGATATAAAAATCGTACGCCAAATGAAATGGGTTTGATTTTCATTAAAAAATCAATATAGATGGTCAAAACCTACAAAAATGATGTCCGTTTTAATGTAAATTGTTTCAATGGCAGCAACTTTGGGTGGACAGTATCAATCGAAATCCCATTGAAATTAGCTTGAATTAGTAAAAACATTCAAAATATTTGTTTTTTGAGGTTGCAACAAACAAAACCGATGTCCATTTCAATGTAGCTTGTTATCATAGCAACCACTTTATGGCTGAAAATATCAGTTATTCCCAATCTAATGGTAACTAGGCTGTGATTGCCACAACAATTACCGTGTGGTCGCATTCACAAATACCTCAGGGGACGCCGGATAATTTCATTTATAGTTTGAAGTAGCCTTCTAACAAGCTAAAACACTTCTGACACCCCTTCCGAATCTAAATTATTTTGAAATCTTCCTCGAAGAATATAAATTTTATTTTGAGGCCGCGGATATGGGCTGTTTGTTTAATTTCTTTTCCTCGTGGCCTAACACACATCACCTGTTCTTGTACAAGAAGAAGTCTTGTCGCAAAGAAATTAGGTGGGGAAACCTTATATCATAAATGGATGCACAAACTAGGTATAGCATGGTATGGATACAGGGTTCTTTAACATAAGCTACATAGAGTGACAAATAGGTGTCATATGAAAATACTGTCATCGTAAACGTGCAAATACAAATTCCATTACCATTTGGAAAAAACTGTATGAGGTCATGCCAATTTGAATTAACAAATCTGATTGCCAAAGGAAAAACGAATTGGGAGAAGCGCAAATTTTGAATGACCTTGAGTAAAAAATAAGAAACAAATAGCTTAAATTGGAAATGGAATGTCCTTGCAAATTTTGATAAAATTTAATTAAGGTAACCCCTAGAATTACATATTGAATTTCAGAGGTGCTTGATTGGCAGTATTGACAAATAGGCGTACGGCAACAAAACTACTTCCGGAAATTCGCATATGCAAATTTCATGACCGTTTGAACGAAATATCCTTGGAACTTACAAATCAAATGTGAATTCTATTGCATACATAATTTACAAGAGCAAATTTTTGAAGAAAATTTAGCAAAATGAGTAAAAATTCTAAAACCATAGTTACATATGCAAATATTTTGCTAATTTTCTCACATCTTGCTGACAGCATTCTAAGAAGCAACATGTCGAATTTCGAAGCTGCATGATTAGACTAGCGTTACAGAGATACAATGAACACAATGAGTATACTTATCAAAGAAATTTGCATATGCAAATTCCATCATCATTTGTACAAACATAAACGAGGTCAACCCATAGAACTTACAAACACTTCAATAGCTATTGAATGCCAAGTTCAAGGGGAGATAATTTTTATGAAAATGAGCCAAAACTGGTGAAAAAATCCTTAAAATGCAGTTATGTGTTTCACCATAGTTTTAAAAAATCCAATGTTGACAGGGAAAGGGATAGGATCGATATTTTTCAAGATAAAGCTTTGAATTCAAAAAGTTGACTGATGATAGAAGACAATTGACAGACGACATCCAACGATAGAACTCTACCTATTCGATAAGCTCTACATGGTAGACAGAGGAGCAATCAACTGCAAATGTTTTCCGGTCAACTTTATTTTCTGGTGACATTTTGGTCAATAGTTTCCACCATTATGCTTCCAATCAGCAGTATTACTGTTTACCAGTCCCCTGTCAGTCGCACAGTATATTTATGCCCCCTTCTTGATGTACCCACAATTTGTTCAAGTCCCCTAAAATCCTCCGCTCCCCATCAAGAGGTGTTTGTGAATGCAATCTAACCATATGTTTGCTCATAACCGATAAAACTGACGTCCAATTTATTGCTAATTGTTTCCATGGCAACCATTTCGGGGTGACATAAACGATTTCATTGATCCCATTGAAAGTAACCTTGATTGCTGTGAAAATTCGCAATTATAGTATCTTATATCGCAACAATGATAACTGATGTCAGATTTGGTGTTACACTACTCCACTGCGTTCAGTTTGGGGCTAAAAGCGCTATTGTTTTGTTCAGGAAACCCATTGAAAGTAACTAAGTTGCTGCAAAATGTCATCTCTGGGTACAGTAAAACGAGCTTGTGAGTGTTATTCACTACACCAAGTATAAACGGTCAAACATTTATTGTTTTCCAACCAAACCAATCCTCTGCTAAAAGCCGGTTATATTACTGTTGCAATTATTAGGAGCTAGTTATTTGTAACATCCGTCCATCCGTTCATATCTTCATGCATATATATGCATGCATTGATAAATAGATAGAAACATAGATAGAAACATAGAAACATACATACATACATACATACATACACACACACATACATACATACATACATACATACATACATACATACATACATGCATGCATGCATGCATGGAAACATGCATGCATACACACTTGCATACATACATGCATGCATACGTACATGCATGCATGCATGCATTCGTGAGATTAAAAGCACTATCACAACCAGCAAAATGTATTCACTGACTTCTGTAGTTAACTGTCACTTAGTCTCGCTTTCAGCTAAAAATGTTCAAGTTTCTTGAATCAAAATATCGAATTATGATTATCACTTACCACTGAGGTATCAGAATGAAGGTCATGTTGGACTGAGTATTTTAATCGCCTACAGTTCCTCTCTTTGATTTTACCTTATTAACCCCACTGTTTTATAACTTGTTTAAAATGTATTTTGGAGAACGTGTTTATTTGTGTAAATGTGTAACTTACATATATAAATCAGCTATTCATACTTTGCCCAATAACTGAATGACATATCTGAATTTCAGGCTGAACATGTGTGAGGTGACAATACGATTTATTCATAATATTTATTTTCGCGTCTGGACTTAGAGGTTCCATCTCTTTCCAAATAGGAGCCTCTGTACCACAGTAGAGTAAAGTGTAATTATGCCCGCACAAGGTAAAGCACAAGTCAAATAATATTGCGGCTGTTGTATGTATAGTCACTCTTGGAATGTCACATAAAAATGAATCCAAAAGAGAAATCCAATTTTCATGAGTCAGACATAAGGGACTGGTCAGTTTCTTCAGCCTGGGGGGGCGGTGGATTCATGGGGGGGGGGGGTCACCCTGTTTTTGACTTTGGTGATAGGAGGGGTCACCATGTTTTTGAAATGCCCAATGGGGGGGTCAGTGTGTTTTTGAATTTTGACACAGGCTCATCATTGCCTAAAATGCTAGTGTCAGCCACAAATTTCATCATTCAGTTGTATTTCTCGGTGCGCCCTTCGGGCGCGTAACTTTAATAATCAGTCATATTTTTCATCACGCCCAACTTTAGCATATCAAGCATACATACAATATTTTCAGCATGCTCTTCAAGCTCATTACTTTAATATACCAGACATTTTTCAGCATGCCCTTCAGGTGCATGACTTTAATATACAAGGCATATATATCAGAGATATCAGGATGTTTTATATTTTTCGGCGCGCCCTTCGGGCGCCATACTTTATTAAATCAGAGATATCTTGATGTTTGCTAAGTGAAAGTGTACCATTATGAAATCTGCATTTCATATGAAAAGGATGACAAATTCCTGATACTTTTCTGTTCTCTCTATGAGAATTCAGTATGAGAAAGCAACATGCACAAATATTTTACAATATATATTTGATAGAGTGATTTATTTTAGAGATAGAAAAATGACAAGATATCTTTCCTTCTCATTGATGCAATTATTTTCCTTTGATGCAGCCACTTT
>LD345121.1:0-21818 GCA_001465055.1 Ptychodera flava | reverse complement strand
TGACTAGTCTCTAAAGAACTTGCAAGAATATTTTCAGGCATTTACATCAAGCAAGTGCATGGGCCATGGGCTGTCAAAGTACTATTTAGTAAAAATGCTCGCTCATGACTGTCGTGAACTTACCTCATTAGACATTGTGAAACAGGAAGAACGCTATAGAGATACTTCATTCGATTTGTGAAAGTTTTGTCTGTAAAATGACAAAAATTGATCGTCATCTCTGTATCGTAATAGAAGTATCTAAAAAAGGTGTTTATACATCTCCTAGGGGCTGTATATTTCAATATATTTCACCAATTTTGTTATCTTTCACTCGGGGTCACCCTTTTTTCGAAAGTTAGAATGCTGGGGGGGGGGTCAGCCAATTTTTGATGTCGGCAAACATGCAATGGTGAAAGTGTAAAGGCATCTTCTCTTTAGGAAGATGCGTTTACATATTTGCATGCAAATAATCGAGATCCTGCATTTTATTTGTTGGGACTATGTTGAAAGGAAAGTGATAAACAGATGCTGTGACTGTTTTTAAATACCGTTCATTTCAACTTGTTCATTTTTATGAAAGGTTGCCTTGGCAAAGTGAAATGCATATAGTATTGTTACTACCATGGGAGGATTCAGGTGAAAGGGAAATCGTCGCTCATTCGAATTCAAATGCACCACGTTAATACTAAGGAGTATGATCCATTGGTTGATGGCATCACTGTAACAGCAGATAACTTTGCGACAGATGCTGTAAGTATCAATGTTATGAGGGTCTAAATAACTTGGACATGGATTGTAAGGATAGACTCTGTACATGCGTCCATCACTTGAAATCTGAATCAGAGACAAACTATTTATATCTCTGTTATTGCCCTAAATCCTCATTTTACTTGTATATTTTCTTTATGCACTAATTAATTATAAAAGAACCCAAAAACATGTGTAGCTCATAAATATATGTGGCCGAAAGCCCAATTAGATTTGAAAGACAGTAGCAGCAGGGAGGACAAATGAACCACATCATTTGGCAACGGAGGCTCCCAGCCCCCTCAATAAAAATGGCGTTTACCCCATGAGCGCGTTGTTTCTGCGTTTTTAAGGCCCAAGTCTTTTATTTTATGCATGTACGTTTCATATGTGAGGTCAGACAATAAAGCACCTTTAGATACAAATAGATGGAAATTCGAGAAGAGTATTTTCCCATTACGTCAAACAAAGCACCCAGTCCGATGCCAACGCCCTAAAAAGTTTCTGCTTATAAACAAGGCTTTCAAGGAAACCTGACCTTCTGATCTCACTGTAAAAATTATGTCAGCCTTTTGTTACGTGTGAAATGAAAATATGCCCAAGGGCTAGTTCAACTGTTTGAATTGACGGTCACCTCATGCATTAGAAAATTAGGTCAGCGTTTATTTAAGCTGCAAGCCATTTCATTTACCTTTCAATTACATTCTACTATTAGTTAACTTCCGGTCTGACACCTGGTCTCTCTAACATCTGACTAGTCTCCTGATCTGTCCTTACGTGCAGCCAGAGCTGTAGGGAAGACTATTGCTACAATCACAAAGCCAGGTAGTGGAAGGGTGGTGGCAAGACGGCATGTGTGCTTTGAGGGGTTGGAGTATAAGCTTTCTCTGTGTGGGGGTACTGGTATGAAAAGGAAAAAGGTGAAGTCTGGTATAGGAATCGAAGCATGATGGTAAGGGAGAGAAAGTATGAAATGAATATCTTAAAGAACGAGTTGCCCTTTTGGTCAGTGCTTCCCGCTAAAAGAAGGCCCTCCCCAACCAGATTAGACTGTTTGCAAAAAAAACATCATATTTATATAGGGACCCCCTCAATGCACAACGGCAGGTACCAAGGAGGTGTGGGAGACTGGCAGGGGCAAGGTAGAAGCGGCGCTGTGCAGCCCTGTGGAAGAGATTGGACACATCACCGACAAGCAGGTCCGGGTGTAGGTCTTTGCCAGGACATACACAGGATGAGAACCGTGAGGCCTTCGTTTCACGATGCAGATCCTCTTGCCGCAGAACCTGGACTCCGCAACTGTGCGCTGCTATTGGGCGGCAAGATGGCTGACCACAGTCCTGGAGGACACATTGTTGGCCTTCCTCTGAGTGTTGTGAAATGCACAAGCTAGTGTTTGTTAATTAAATGTGTACCGAGTGAACATTTTAAGTCACTGTTAATTTTTTTAAAAGCAATTTCCAAAGAGTGCTTTGTACAATATGGAAAATACTTATAAGGTCAAACTCGGTTTAGTCATTAAAAGTTGAGAAGATTTTTGTGTTTGTAAAACCTCGCGGCCGATAATAGTCACAGTATTGAAAAAAATTAACAATGATGAAATTACTGTTTTTAATAGGCATATTTTCCTTGAAATACACGACCCTGTAAAGGATATATGCTAAAAGTGTTTAAAAGTAATTTCGTTTCAGAAAATAATATAATCTGTGACCAAAGGAAATTCATTCTTTGAGTTTAACATATTCAATCATTGCAGTTTGTTTAATGTTGTGCAGAGCAAAATTCATTAAATGACTGAAAAATAAAAAATTTTGGCAGAATTACAATCTTTGTAATGTAAAATTATGGGGTTGACATAAAAATAATTTTTGATCTGTTTGCAGTACTGCTGTATTATAATTTTAAAATTTAAATAAATTTAATGCAAAAAAGGTAACATATATTGTAAGCAATGTAGTGTTAATTTTGACTTTACTTCAAAATATGCCTTTGCGGGATACCAAATATATAGAGCGAAATATTAAAATCAGCCACTTTTAGCAAAATTCACACAAGAGCATTGACACTTTTGTAATTTGATTTGATTTGTTTGTGTTATTATTGTATGAAAGTAAGTACAACATGGAACTTGAACACAACACTGTGAATAAGTATGCTGTTAAAGGAATGGTGGAGCTGCAGCCACATGAAGCAGAAGAATGCCTTTGTTTCGCGTCCCTCATTACCAACCTGCCTTATTCGTAAAAAAGTAGTTTGGTCTTATGTATATAATGTAATTCATTTCCGTATTTGTTAAAGTGTACATATCTCAAAAACCGCAACCTCTTCTCTTTTGATCATAAACATTTTCATCGTCCCCCCCCCTTATGACTGACCAGTCAGTAAAACTGTTTACTCTGAATATTTTTGCATTTGTCCTCAGCATTTTCCAGCTTATTCGATATGCAAGAGCATGCAGTTCGTATTGTGATGTTGTAGTGAGACATAGTCATCTCTCTTACAGACTGTTAAATCAAGGTTACACCAGAGAAAGACTTGTCTCTACATTCAAATGCTTTTTTGGCAGGTATCACAAGCTGGTAGATAAATGCAGCATCTCTCTTCGACAAATGATCGCTGATGGCATCAGTGACATTGAACCTTAGTTGGTGACCACTACCTGTTTGCCTTACAGATTGATATTGCGGGTGCCACATGTGGGGCAGGATGCGCTTAACCTTTTATAAAACACCTGGCATTACTTCTTGGCCTTTTGACCAGAGGTCCACATATCTTTCCTTCTTGAATTTGACTTTGTTGTGTGTACCGGTGCTTTACCGTCTGCTCTGTGCTGTTTTGTGTCTCTGTTTATAACTAGTGTATTACGAATTTTGACCTAGTGTTATGGATTATGGATGGGTATGATTGCGATTATTTGATATTTTCATTATATCTTCTTATTCAATTTGTCATTTCCTAAAAGTTAAAATGCTTCTTTGTGTCAGTTAACCTTTCCACAGGCAGTACATCCAACAAGCATCGAATGTGAAAGGTTCTTCATAAAGGAATATTGCACAAGTCTGCCTCTAGAGGGTTGGCATTACAAACTGTGTTTGTTAATTATTTCCTCCTCCTAAGCTTCTACAGGGAAACGCATTGTGAGTTGTAAACAATAAACATGGTCGCCGTATACGCCGATCTTTTCCTGTCTAAAATTTTCACTCATTTTCGTTCGTATGACTCTGAAACTCCAGGAAATGATTGGGGAGAAAGAGCTATCTCCATATATTGAGGTATTTGTCGATATTTAGCAGAATGAAATGAGAAAAAATGCTGCGAAAATGGCAACAGTCTTGCACACTGAGCGTTTTTAGCAGAGGCATATGAGCCATCTACAGATTATGCAACAGGCCCATATCACGTGAGGCCATTAGGGGATATCCATGCAACACGGTACCAAACACACCGAGCGCACACACAGCGAGCAAACAAAGTGTGAGTATAAGCTTACAACATCAGCTCAGCAGTCTCTAATAGATCACAGTCAACTAGCTTGGAGAAAGGCTGAACAGTGGCCAAGTCCCTTTTGATTTTTGTCATAGCTCAAAATTGTTCTCCTACACCTTAACCTAACCATGAACACCCGACCAGTTTATGATATGACCCATTACAATGCCAGGAAATTGATGGACGGAAGTTGCATTGACGTATATTGACGGATGGAAGTTGGAAGTTGACAGAATGAAGTTGCTTTCACACCATTTTAAACTCGAATACCTTCTCCGTCTATAAATAGACGAGAAGCTGAAAATGATCTTCTGGGTTATTAATGAGTACTGGGGAACCAGAGGGGTCCCCTTTACCCCAGTATCGTTATAACAGGGTTTACCAGCGTCCCGCTGCAGTGCTGCACGCTGTACAATTCTTGGTACAACATGATGATGTGACAGGCGAGAACAACAGCATTTGCTATCGCATTTCAACTAGGTAATGGAAAGAAAGGACAGTGTAACCTGTCAACTACATTATCGACACCCTGACCGAGGGCATCGGGCTGCCAGACAAGATCACCTTGCCAAAAAGGCAAAGTCTACCTAGATCTGGCCAGAGAGTGGAAGATCAACTTTAGTGCTGACAAGAGCTTGGCACCCCTGCTTGGTTTTAAAAAGATAATTGTGGACAAAAGCAGAGAGAGCCACCAGAGGGCGGATTTCGTCCATGTCGAGGAATATGTGATCCACTGTGACGCGGTTTCTATGACGCATATGGCCGACGAGATCTCGAAAATGGCGAGAAGTGTATGAGATTTGCACTGGGGGGCGCTCGTACGTTCGAACGTTCATTCAGCACATGTGTTATGGTTGTTGTCGGTGTGACGTGAGTCGTGTTTCAACATAGACAAAAGCGATCATTGCTGCGTCTTTAACTGCACAAATCAACGAGATAAAGTGAACATTTCATTTCACTGGTTTCCAAAAAAGCCAGAAGACCGTAGACGAGCATGGATTTGTGTTGTTAGCTGGAAAGACCCCAATGGCAGGCAGTGGAAACCATCGCACAACTCAAGACCCCGGTGAAATGTCAACTGTGGTGTACCATGGTCAACAAGGTATTTGAGGGTTTTTGATGTTTGACCATGAACTACCATGGTCGGCTATGATATGAGACCACAGTAGGCATTCCAATACTATGGTCTACCACAGTTAACCAAGGTCTATCATGGCTGACCTGTTTATGGATATCAGCTACCATGGTTGACCGTGGTATTTGATGACTGTTTGTATTTATGACCATGGTTTAACGATGGTCAACTATGGTTGACCATGATATTTGATGACTCATGGTAGTTTAATAATTGATGCCCAATTTTCTTGATGATCATATTGATAATAGGCTGTATGTATAAACACTCCTATATTTACACAGTTGAGTCTCTTGACATCATTCACAGTTGTTAGAGAGAATTAATGTCGTTGCCCGGGAAGCTTATAGACCAATTTGCTGTATTCTTGTTCATGTCAGAAGATTGCAATGTGGACAAATATCGAGCTGAATTCCTTGGGATTATTGACATGGAGGGCATGAAAGCACTGCTGCAATGGCAGGAAGTTAAGACTATCTCAGTCTCACTCAATGCTTGCCTCAAAACATGATATCAACATAGGCAAGGTCATAGGTCCATTGTCATTGGACCTTTGACCCTTTACCATGATGTCACATGTCATAAAGCAATGCATTTGATTGGCTCATTTGAAGCAGCCATCTTCAAAATTCACTTCAAACGGATTGTCTGTGCAGTGAACAACTGGAAAAGTAGCTGTCTAATTGTACTGACAAGCATTTGGCAGTTTCAAGTTAACAAATGGCTTATTTTCATATTTTATGAAGTTTCGTAATTAGTCACATAACTCTGAAATAACTGCACAAATGTGATGAAATCTGCTGCAGATACTGATCCGATAGATATCTATTTGTGTAAAGCATATAGTTGTGTGGAGTTCATTTGCATATTTAATGAACTTGTAATTTGTGATATTACTCCAAAATTACAGCATTACATTTGATGAAACTTGCTACAGATTTGGATCTGATAAATATTTAATTGTATTGAGAAGCATTGGGCGTGTCAAGTTAATAATTAGCTCTTTTACAGATTAAATAAAGTTTTGCAGTTAGTGGTTTAACTCTGAAAGTACTGTGCGAAAGTTGATGAAACCTGCTACATATAATGATATAACAGATATCTGATTTTTCTCATTACAGCCTCACAAGGATGTCGATTATATTGGTATGCATTGGGTTTATTGACAGGAATATTGAAAAACATAATGCAATAAATCCTCATCAGAGATAGTTCCTCTGGCAGTAGACCGTATACACGTCTAGTCTTATCAGAAGTCTGTCTTTCACTCCGCGTCATGTGCTCAAATGAACTTCTGACAGAATGTACAATGTTTGTCTTTGTTCTTGTGTGTTGGTTAGTGATTATCCTGAGGTCTGCACATGTTGCGTAACATCTCCTTGCTCGTCGTTTTGTCACTTTAAAATGAGACAGGTCAAAGGTACGATTGTTTTACACAACTTCATAACAGTCAAAAAGTATGCAGTAATTCATGTCATACTGCATTATTTCATGCGTCTAGTAGCGTCTGATAAATGTCAATACATGTCGAGTCATCAGTTGTCAATTTCAATGCTTGATAACTAAGTTTGTACTTTTGTCAAACTCAAAATCTGTACAAGTCATTTGCATAGAACATGTCATTACTTCCATTCAGGGGTCACATTAGCAGGTCATAAATGCTAAAATTTTCTAGTCTGTTTACTGGATATCCAACATCCTGTGAAGCGTATTACTATTTATTAACCTGTTGTAAAACACGTGAACACATTCAGTTCACATCTGGTTTTTATTTTATATGTCAATTACACGTTCCTACTCTACCCCAAAAGAATGTTGAAACACCCATTAGTTACCTTATGAACATAACATCTATATGACCATGCAATGTTATTGTTTACATTTGAATTCTATCCAGACTAGAATTCATTTGTCAACAATAACATCACAGTTTACACATGTACAGGCTGAGTTGACCAGTTTAATACCGTATATATCAACATGGTTTTGGTGTAGAACAAGAAATTATGGCTGATATCAAAAAACAAAAATAGTGAATAAATCATCAAAAGTTGGCATTGCTGGCCCATTTAAAAATAGAACGGGTATGCCTCGTCTCTGAACGGGGCTGTTGCAAAATGACTTCATACAGCGTTGCAGAGGAGGCAGGAACCGTTCGTTTCTGTTTCACATAATGGTAACTAAAGGTGTCGTAGTTTTTGTCTCAGAATGGGTCCCTTCCCTCTACTCTCATTTGAAGAGTGATGTTTCTAGCGTAAAAGCCAACTTGTTTGGTCAGGAGTGTTTAAGGAATCTATACATTCAAATTGACTGATTTTGGACAGTTCTGCAAATGTACAGACTTGTCACCAAGGCTATCTATAACCCTACTTAGCAACATTTTCATCGCTTTCATCGAGTGTGTGCCCGTTGTATGTGTGTCCCTGCTTCATTAACTCTTCGGTGTGACGAGGGGTCGCATTTACAAAAATCTGTAACAACTTAGTAAGGTTAATGAGCTTTAAGAGTGGGGGATTAGCCGAACAGTTTGAATTGTGATGCCTTCGCTGGGTAAACATGGTGCCGTTCGTCGTGAGTTCGAATCCGATCAAGAATTAACCGAATTCAGAAGAAAGAAAGTAGTCAAAGATATAGTGAGCATTTATTTTTTAATATTTAAACAATTGTATTGGTGCACTCGCCAGTATCTCTTGTCCGTTACCCACATTTTAGGAAAACAATGTTGATGCCCATACTTATATTTATAGGGCAAATAATTGATGAACTCTTCCATCGTATGGGGCCTTTAAAAGGGGAATGATCCATTATTGTCAAAATAATGCACTTACATCCGCTTGTATCGACCTATACGTGGATATCAACTTAATCTACCAATGAAGTCGAAAGATTAGTCAGATAGCAAATTAGCGTCAATTTGGCAACTTGATAGCTCATGTAGCGACTTAACAAATGATAGTTGGCATGGTGTTAGGTTTGCACTGAAAAGTGACATAAACAACACAGATATAGTTTCAAAATATTCTTTACTTTGATGATCAAACTGGTAAAAAATCAACAAAGGTGTATCTCCCAGAAGTGTATTTTGACTTTTTAGCAGCTCCACCCTTGAATCGGCTGTATCTTAACATCCGGGGTCATCCCTATATTGGTACATCAATATGTGGAGTGTTATGATTGTAATTTCAACGCAAAAGTTTCATGAACTATGGATGCAATTCTGTTAACTTTGTGACGAACATTCAAGTGAGCAAAGATAGTGCACACAATTGTTGTCGGTTAAACGTAAGCGTTCTTACCTTTAATAACTCACGTATAATTAACGGTGTAATAATGAAAATATAATGCAGGTGTTGAAATTTTAAAAGAACGGGGTATAAACAACAACTTTACGTTTTATTTAACACGACCGAAAGATATTTACATGCATTGACGATGAGGCACTCAAATAGAGCACTTCATTTAAACCCATAGAAGAGGACAACGATATAAGTACTTAAATTTAGCAGACACTAAATCAATTTACTAATAGCCACTTCTTAATTACCCGCGGAATAAAACATTAGTTCTCTCGGCGTTCTCCACTCTAGCAACAAAAAATTCAACGTACAAAACATTCACTCAAGCCTTTAGATTGTGTTTATAATTCTTTTTGAGCGTGCAATATTTTCGTTGCCTAGGGACAATGTTGTCGGAGTGTCTTGTCTAATATTACTGGGTTATTTATCAGTTATCAGATCTCTTAAATAACCTAGGGTGTATTTTCATGGAACAAACACATACAAAGGTCTCCTTTTACAACGCTTTCTGTACTGCTGGCAACTTAACTCAGGGAATTAGCGTGTCGAGAGGTACTAACGGGATGCAACTACACAGAGACACCACACGGTCAAAGTTGATGACTTTTATTGGAACGTAGCTAAATCAAACCCTTTGAAAGTGTGCCGAGATCTGGAGACACCTAAACTGACAAGAGTCTAAGCCCTCAAGTTATAGTATCTGAATGTGTAAAATACTTACCAGGAAGTAATCATACAATGGCGAAAAAGTAAGAAAACTTTTTGATCGGATAAAAATTAAAATTCAAAATATTCGATTGGTAGAAAGGTTGAAGATATACACGATTATTCTGATGGCATGTTACAATTGCACATTTAATCATATTGGCATATGTTACTTTAATACAAAGTCACTGAGAGGTCACATGGTCAAAATTTGTGGAGACCAAAGTTTACTGTACATGTGTATGTTACAGCGCTCAATTGGACTTGTATGTTTTTCTTTACGTACGTGTCGGGCAATTTGGAAGAACTACGATAGTTGTTGCTGTCAAGAAGAGTTGGAAAATGTAATTGTTATGGTGCATACTGGCTTCACAAATGTATCTCCCATTTCTTCAAAGGACTCTGATTTTTAGTCCCCAAGGACACCGTCCGGGGGACTTATAGGTTTGGTCATGTCCATCCGTCCGTCCGTCCGTTCGTTCACGCAGATATCTCAGAGACGCCTGGAGCGATTTCGTTCAAACTTAGTACAAGGATTATTACCTATACCATATATATGCACATTGATTTGTTTTACAATCCGATCCAATATGGCCGTCTGGCGGCCGTTTTGTTTCCTGTATTTGATGTCTGTGCGTATGTTCACTCAAATTTCTCAGTGATGCTAGAAGCGATTCCATTCAAACTTGGTACATAGATTACTCTATATGTTATACATATGCACATTGATTTTGGTTTGATCTGGTCTAAAATGGCTGCCTGGTGGCCATTTTATTTTCTATATTTGACGACTTTGTGATCTTTCACGTTAATTTCTCAGCGATGTCAGGCGCGATTGCATTGAAAGCTGGTACATATATTAATCCATATCACATAAATATGCACGCTGATTTTTGTAATGATTCAATCAAAAATGGCTGTGTGACGGCCGTTTTCTTTCCTTTATTTGATATCCATCCACAGGGTCCCCAGGTATGATCCACAGGAGTTCCAGGATGAAATTTATATTAATGCTGTGTCCATGCATCGGGGCTCATGAATGCAGATATCTGAGATATGCCTGTGCCAATTCTTTTTAGTCCCCACGGACGAAGTCCGGGGGGACTTATAGATTGGGTCATGTCCGTCCATGCGTGCGTCCGTGTGTGCGTCCGTCCGTTCACGCAGATATCTCAGACATGCCCTTGTCAATTTCTTTCAAACTTTGCATAAGGATAGTACCCTACCCCATACAGATGCACGTCGATTTGTTTTGAAATGTGATCAAATTTGGCCGTGTTAGAGGACTTTTTAGTTTACACCTCCACAGACTTCCATGTATAAGTCAGTTCATCATAGACTCCCATGTATAAGGTCAAGAAAAATAAAAATTTAGTTTCTCATCTTATTCATATTGCAAAAAGGATGCAGTGACAGTTTTTAGTCCCCACGGATGAAGTCCAGGGGGCTTATCGATTGGGTCATGTCCATCAGTTCCTCCATCCGTGAGTCCATCCGTTCACGCAGATATCTCAGACATTTTGACAAAATGTCATGTGACCTCAATGACCTTTGACCTCAAATATGCATATTTGTCCATAACTCAGTAACCACAAGTGCTACATCCTTCATATTTGGTATGATGGGAGACCTTATGATGCCACATACTGGCACTAGCCCACTAATTCACTTCCGGGTTCGTTACCCACGAAGATAGTTCGGAAGAAAAATAGTGCAGACCTTAAAGTTTTGATATCTGCATGAATGCTTGTTAAGTTTGAACTTTAACGTCAAGAATTTTTGTAAAGATATTTTTCTGCCTGAATCAAAATGCAGACTGTTGTGAATAATGGCTGAAGCATTTGGTGGTAATATGAGGAGTTCTAGGGCTAATAGAAATCATAACAATAAGCCTGAATTTTGTCAAAAACACCACTGAGGGCGCTATCTCATCGCTATCTCAAAATTTCCGTGGACTTGCCCACACGAAAAATTAATCAGTAGTCAAGCTGACATTGACCTAACACCTGTTAAGAGGATTCGTGCCGCTGAATGTTTTAAAATAGGAAAATCGAGCTCAACGCTACTGTGGTGGCCCATGGGAAATTAATTAGTGGTCTTGTGCCTAATTGACAGCCCAAAGGAAACCCTATAGGGGGACATATTTCACCACATATGATGTCCTATGCTGCAAAATAACAACCTTTAGCACTTTCTATCACTCCGAACATTACTTGGAAATATGAAGGTATGTGGAAACCACCTCAGACACTAATTTTGATATACCTTGGGGGCCCAAATCCCTGCTGGCGGCCATATTGGACTCAGTCAGGAATAGGGCCATGGCATAGCTTTTTGTCAATTTCTCTCCTAATTCAACTTAATCTGTCAAACCAGTACTTTTATTGTTTAGACATACAATTTCTTGCTTTTATGTTAAAATTCGTGCAAATCCATCAATAGGGGTTTTCTACAGAGAAATTTATCATTCAAAATTTCCGTAAAAAGTCGATGAAAATAGGCCTATCCCTAAAACTGGGGTTTAATTTCGGGGAGGGATTCTATTAGTGAAATCATAATCTTTTATGGGAAGAACACAACTAATAGGAAAAATCGAGCTCAACGCTACTGTGGTGGCCCATGGGAAATTAATTAGTGGTCTTGTGCCTACTGTACCTCATTAATTATGCGCATATCTTATTCTGAGCAAGCCAATAGAGCTGGATTTCTGATTTTCGGTATATAGGGATAACTATAGGATAGAGAGTTTTTGACAAAATATCATGTGACCTCATGACCTTTTACCTAAAATATACGTTTATGTCTATAAATAAGTAACCACAAGTGCTATGTCCTTTATATTTAGTAGGATGGGACACCTTATGACAACACACGCTTTACCTCATTTATTATGCACATATCTAATTCTGGGCAAGCGAATAGAGCTAGAGGTCTGATTTTGGGCATATAGGGATTAATTAGCAATACATTTTTTTTTTTCAAAATGTCACGTGACCTCGATGACCTTTGACCTTGACTATACATATATATGCATAATTCAGTAACCACAAGTTCTATACCCTCCAATTTTGATAGGATATTAGACCTTAAGATGTCACATCTTGGACATCATTTATTATCCACATATGTATTTCTTGGCTGGCCAATACAGCTAGAGGTCTGATCTATTTTCCCGATTTAGAACCATAACTTAGACATGCCTCATGTGTTTCAAATTGGGAAAAACAACATAGACCTATGTGCCCATAGATCTTAACATATACACTCCAGTGATACTTCTTAACGACCACATTTCCCTGCCCCATCAAGAATAATACTCCTATTACAAGTGGGGACTATGTCATTGTCAATGACTTGTTCACAGTGATTTGTGAAAGTTTAGCACCATCACAGTAAGTGAGGCTACCCACAATTCCCCTTGATTTGTTCACTCAGACATTTTTTGTTAAAGGCTTTTTCAATTTTAACAGTTTCTTAACAGTTTGTAACTTCATATTTAAGTTCAGGATTATTTGTTAAAACTATGTTCCAAAATTATTGATTATGTTTAAAATTCAAGAGTAAATTGAATGAGAAGTCAATGTTTGGCGGTGCTAAAAATTGCACACTTTTCAAGATAAAGTTATCAGCAACTAAGATGGTCTCACCATACCACCTGTCAGACAAGCAAATTTCCTTTGTTACGAACATTAAAAAAATCAATACCCTTTCTTTTGCGAACACAGATGCAACTTATTCCCTTAGTTTCCTTGAAAATATTTTGTATGGCTGTCAAAAATCTATGTCGACAAAATAACAAAATTGCTATCTCCTCCGCGGAAAAGGGGTTGATCTTCTCATTATTCACAGTGGGAAATCAGAAAATTATGATTATTAGAACTATGTTGCCAGAATTTTGAAATATGGACCGAGTTGTTCTGTGTATAGAAGAAATTTGCTTCAGTTCAGTGAGTGATCTCTGTGTGTACAGATCATGGAGAATTGTGGGTAGCCTCACTTATTGTGACTCTGTTATTCTCACAATATCGATGACTTAGTCGGCAACAATTCGGCATAAAATATATGTATTTGTTTTCAGAGACCACCTGGTTGACAAAAAATATATGAATATCAGTTTGACTTTTGTTCGCGTCTTCTTAAGTTACACTCTTTTGGTCGAGTTGTCATGTCAAATGTCAAACTGGGAAAACATTGTTTCGTGCAATGATA
Source organism: Ptychodera flava (assembly GCA_001465055.1). Taxonomy (NCBI): domain Eukaryota; kingdom Metazoa; phylum Hemichordata; class Enteropneusta; family Ptychoderidae; genus Ptychodera; species Ptychodera flava. The sequence continues at coordinate 8,258 of LD345121.1, read as the reverse complement.
AATTGCCTTAGTAATTTAGTTCGGGCAATGATACGATCTCTTATAATACTTACTCAATGTTTTACAAATCTAACTGTTCGAAATTTACTAAAATAGTTAGTTTGGAGGCGGTGTACCTTCTTTGTGTGCAATGTTCATAGTTTCTGGTTTACAAGAAACAAATAGAAGGGAAGTGCCCGAGAAGCGACTTTTAACCACACACACACACACACACACACACACACACACTCTCACACACACACACAAATTACAGTGTCATGTCCAGAGGCATTTACTGTTCAGTCAATCTGTCGAGATTGCTATGGGTCGTGTTGTTGTCTTACAGTTGTAGACTCAGAGCGAAAAGTTATCCGATAATTCAGTCTGAAGGCATTCCATCGAAAACTTCAGGTTTCAGGGTCATTGGAGTATTTTGAGCGAATACAGAAGTGTTAAGTTATTTTCTCTGTAGTGCAGTGTATGCTGTGTGATAAAATCAGCCACTATTTTTGATGAACATTCATATGAAAATCTCTCTTTAGACGTGTTTCGTAATTCGTAAAGTTTTGGTTATCTCATTTATCATTCTTACTATCATTAATTTATGCAGTTATTCCGATTAAAACGACATAATAAAGCTATAGTCTAAGGTGGACTAGTTTTACAGTAGCATATTCCGTTTCCTATTGATATATCGATTGAACTTGTCATCATATGTTTGAAGTATGAAACATAATTCTGTCAAATATTCATCAGCCAGTTAGTCCCTCATACTTTTTGGCATTATTATGACTGTAGAATTTTGATCCTTTTTTTGCCAGAAATTTTATGTGCTCCTCATCGCGTACTTGCACGTCTACATGCAACTGTTGTTTTGTTATGCAAGTCCAATGATCTTGAATTACGCAGTGAATAAAAACTATCGATAATGGGTTTTCACAAGGGGATACTGTGCGAGCATGAAGTAGGAGTGACCACAGAAGGTAAAATATGAAGACAAAAATGTTGAATCTGTATGCAAGTTAAGAAATTCAAACAGCCACTCAGCTACAGCCCAGCCTTCCTCGTTGCTGCACAACAGCCTAAAGTGGGACAGACGCTACCGGTACACATAAATTTCCTGTCAATCAAGACTGACGGGGAGGCTGTAAACAAGAATATATGCACTACTTCCTTTTACCAATGACCATTTCTCTTACCTTCGTTATTTGCTGACTTATATTTCTGTTGGTTATTCACAATTAAACGCATTAAATTTTCCACACGTACCCGCCATATTTGTCGATATGCCAAATACTTGTTGCCAATTGTCAGTAATTAAAGTTGGCCACGAGAAAACATAGCAACATCACGTCCACTCTTACGCTAATTTGTGACAGTCGCGGTTTGTTACTCGGACGTATGTAAAGGCACCTACTGGTCTGAAAATCAGTGGGAAAGTAAAATCGTGATGTTAAATTCCTTATGCATGTATGCTAGCAATTATACCTTCCTTAGAGAGTGTTCAACAGAAGGATATACGCGAACGTTGCTTACCTGGTTTGTCGCCATATCTTTGTTGTATGGAACCGATGTGAGCGATCTAGCAAACGGTTTAATGATTATCAGTGACTCAATTAGTGTACGTGCAGGTGAAGTATTTTGTGCAAGTGACCTGATTTTGTGTTTCAGCCAATCCACAAAGGGAGTTTACATAGTAAATCGTTCGGTGAATGCACTCTGACTTATCGTTAACATTCTACGTCGCAAACTCATTTCAAATTACATCGAGAACGGTGACGGCGATTCTGCGTAGCAGTAGTTTATGGTCAACGATAGGACCTTGAATTGGTACTAAGTTTTCAAAGTAAAAAGATGTAAATGTTTAAGCTTTCCAACTAAGGTCAAAGGTTTACAATATATCGATGTCTCCCTCGTCAAAACTCTACATGAGGCTAAATGGGGAGGAGTCGAAACCGTGTGTACTTATATGTATACCCTTGCTATGAGAGCGTCCCCGAAGTACTTGATGATAACAAGGTGGTAAGCCTACACCCTACCTTTTTACAGGTGTCCACGGTTGTTCGACATCGAGTTTTTCAAATTTTAACATAATTTTAATGAGAAATAGAAGGCAAATATAGGGAAAGACAACATAATTAAAGAGCTAAAGTAATTTGAAAGCATTTCTTCTTGCACGCGGATCGACGAGGACATTGACCTATGTCATACATATGCACATTGATTTGTTTTGTGATATGACCCAATTTTTCATGTCGAGAGCCATAACTCTGGCAAGTTTCAACCCATATTTTTCAAAGTTGGTACATGGACATTGACTTACCGGTATGTCATACATATGCATGGTGATTTTTTAGACAGTAAGATCAAATATGGCTACATGGCGGCCATTTTGTTACGATTTTTTTCATGTACAGAGCCATAAATCAGACATATTTTCACCAGTATCATTCAAAGGTGGTACAAAGACATTGACCTCTTTCATACATATGCTCGTCAATCTGTTAACTGCATGTAGCAGTATCATGGCAATTACTTAAGTTTCGTAATTTGGCTGATATGTCGAGAAATACTGCATCAAATTTCATGAAACTTGGTACAGATGTTAAGCTCACATCGCTCTAACAGAGAAAAAGACATTTATCAGTGTCATATTAATTAATTTGCAATTGCTTATGTAATGAACTTTCCTAATTAGAGTGATATATCCACAAATTCTGAGTCAAAGTTGATGAAACTTGGTACAGATGTTGATCTCATAGTGTTGTAAATACTGCGTCAAACTTCATGAAATATGGTACCAGTGATAATCTGTCAGTGTTAGGATAGTATGCAAAAATGTTTGGCGACATCCTGTCGATTTATTACTAATTGACTCACTTAATGATCTTTTGTAATTAGGATGGCAGCCTACATTGGTTTTATGTTTTCACCACCATGAAACTCATTCTTGGCCATTGAGCGCCATCTGTATCGCAGTATTTTTATCACAGACCTAATTAATGAAGAGGACTCTATCCTCTCTGAGGACTTGTAATTAAAGTACCAATTAACAAGTGGGGACTGTGTCATCAACGATGACTTGTTGTAGGAATTTCAATAGCGTTGTGGGAAGCTGCTATTTTAACCCCAAACGCAATGGTAACGTGTTATATTTCAGACCGGGAACATTCATAATCTCATTGGGAGCTTTGGAAAACTTTATTTGTCCCTACAATGGTTACACAAGACAAGTAGGTAGGCCATACAGGTAGGCAACTGGATGAGGAAATGACGCACATCTAAGCCTGGCGATGTCGCTCGAAAAAGATTCACAAGACTACCCACGGAGGCAACCAACATGGCAGTTTGTCATCAGTCCAGCTGCAGGGCTTTCTAAGAAGGTTTAATCCCTGAACTACTTGCCATTTTTCGATCGTTCGGCAAAGATTACATCGGCCCTTGGGATTGCCCAATGTTTGTCCCGTTTTACTCGCTTTGACTTGATTCCTCTGATAAAAGACAAAGCAACTTTACAAGAGTTTCCAGAAAAAAAACGTAGCGACATCCCTACTGGGATCAACCCTCTCCACTGATAATGGGGTCTTCCAACTTACATGGCTGTGAGTCCATGTGATGTTGCTGCTATTCAAGTCGTATTATTTGGGACGGCAAACAGTCACGTCTGTCCTTTGATTCTGATCTTTTTTGTCTTTTTCCGAAGGAACGTACGACGAGACTGTGTCGATTGGTACCTACCACATCGGCCTAAATGTCTACTTATCACTGGTATTAGAGTTTGTGGAGAATTGCATTATTATATATGGCCAAAAGTATTGTGTCTTGCTTTGAAAGCAAACATTTCGAATGTAAGTGCAAGCAACCATTCATTTGAAAATTAAAACCGTTACAAAAATTTATATGATTTGTAGGGCGATTTGGCAGACTTATACCGCTTACGGAAATGTTACCTGTAGAGGTTGCCAAGAAAGTCATTGTCACTTACCCGATTATCACGAGATTTTCACCTTGTTGAGCTGTGTTTGGGGAAACGGTTGGCATTTATCTGGAGCGGCAAACAAGAAGCGACATACGTGCAAGTTAAATATTTACATGCGAGCGTCGTGTTTTCATGCTCCAGCCCATGCGGCAGTAAGATTGCACTAAATACACAACTAATTTATTACGGGCGATCTATATCAAGCATGAATAGGCTGTAGCAGACGTCACCACAGAGTTTCCAATCATATTGCTGAACGATTATAGAGTGGGTGCACCCTACTTCGAGCATAAAAACCTGTGGACTATGTACGAGTCTTTCATTCAAAGACATGGGATTTGAGGACGGTAATTACGACGTTAAAATTAAGGGTAGTTTACTTCTTCCAAAAGAGGAACAATATGAGCTCGTTTGGAATTTCAATTGAGCTTAGTGAGGGTATTCCTACCAAATGTTGAGCCGAGAAAATGACCGGTTTTGCCCGTGTTCTGCTCTGTGGCAATCATCAGTCCTGGAAAATTAAAAATGAAAACTTTTGTACCAGAGAAACAAATTACCTTAAATTTATCAATATTTGAATTTGAAAATGGCCACTATATTAAATCTTTGGGAAAATGATTTTTATTATTTTCACAAAAACAAGACGGTGAAAATTTTACTTACCCCAAGGGCTTCAAAGTGTGTCAACAAAAGTGGTGGGCCTAGATCATAAAGTATTGTAAAAATTTGAGAGCCGAAGTATCTGTCCCTGAGGAGCATTCTACCGCATGAAGACAAATTAGCGATTAAATCAGCTTCTGTTGAGTCATGGTACCTCCAAGAGACTATGGTTGAATGTATTGTGCATTTAAGGATTCGCTCGGAGAGAAAGAAACTGAATCATGGTACCGAATATTTCCGAGAAATTACAAGTTTCTGGCGATCATTCAGCAAGTGTGGAAATAAGGGGTGATCGTAAGCAATTTGGCGGAAAGCCACAATATGAACTTTGCAAACCGCTGTGTTTATGGTCCAAAACGCAGAAATGAGTGACAGAAATTTTGAAAACCGGAAATATTTTTCAAATATGGTCACAGTTACTTTGCCTTTTCAACAATATAGACTTCTGAGCTAAGATAGATGTTCTCCTCTATTTTTACCACTGTCTGTTCGTTCATCGACTCCCGTTTTTAAGGCAAAGCAGTCAGATTACTTCGAAAGAATAAAGATTACCCTTTAGTTAAAAGTATTATGGAAACTGTTTCTATTCACCAGTCGGAGTGCGATATACTTGTGTGACATCACTGCACTGCGTCGCTGCACTGTGTTCTCGGATACAGGTCGATAATAACGCGGAAGTGAGAGCTCCTGCCACATGCAGCATCGTTTCGATTGGAACTATAATTAATTAAATACGATATCGATAACAATTCAGTTGTCTATGAAGATGTGGTCCACCACAATCCGAGGAAACTTGGCTTCTCATTGAAGCCAGAGTTTTCTCTGCCAGTACCACTACAAGTGTATCTGCATTTCCCCGACACCCATGGTTCCCATGACTCCCCTCTGTATGTCTATCTATCTGTCTTTCTGCAGTTTCTGTCTGTCTGGTTCCCCTCTCTCTCTCTCTCTCTCTCTCTCTCTCTCTCTCTCTCTCTCTCTCTGCGTTTACGGGAAATAACTGATCGTGCCATTAATTCATGTTTTACTAAAAGGCTGAAGAAGTGTGTACTTTGAACTGTCTTTCCATGATGACCCGTTTCCAAGCATTGATTTGTAAACATTGTAATATTTTATCACAGAGTCGGGTCCTAGTGATAAGATTATTGCCCTTACGGAAATAAAACAGAGATAATGGTTGAATTACCGGCCAATGTTGATCCAGACAAGTGTTGTTACTTTGAAGTTTGATATATAAATACAGATATATGAATACTAATATCAGTATTTATTATTCAGGAATTATTATACTCGAAAAAACAGACCATTCACGGCTACGGGTGCATTTTGGAATTCTTACGATTGTAAGTGGTTTTCACATAAGCAATGACTGTTTCTCGCTAACCGAGGCACACTAAAGATGATGACAGCCGAAAACAATTACGCGGACTTTTAGTTCTCCAACCGACAACCCAAAAAAATACCGAAAATTACGCCCACTTCAGAAAATATATCTGGGATTCGATCTAAATAATATTAATGGTAGCAAGCAATGTGCAAAGTTCACATTTTGGAGGCGCCTTTTTTGTTGTCACCACTTCAGATGCCTGTTGCATAATGAACGTTCGCCATCACATTGCTCCTATTGATCATAATACTTCTACCCATACTTATCCGTATGTTGTCAGGGACAAACAAATACAGGCAGAGACAGATAGATAGACAGACCGAGAAACGGAGTGATGCGATGAGACAGAGGCAAGGGGAAAATAATGTTCTTTGAAAACTTCATGCCACCCTTATTTTTAGCTCACGTGTTCACACAGGTTGGCTAATGTTATAGCGATGTTTGTCTGTCTGTCCGTGTGAGTGTGTGTGTGTGTGTGTATGTGTTGTGTATGTGTGTGTGTGTGTGTGTGTGTGTGTGTGTGTGTGTTTTCAGGTTGTCCCCAGTGTTGTCGGTGGCGTGGTTATGATATATTCGTTTATAGGGTATTACACACGTACCAATCTGCTGGTTCAAATAGTTTATTACATCTTCTTATTATATAAGGTAACTACAAAAGGTATACGTGTTTGGTGTGGTTTTATTTTGTATTGTAGGAGGGTGTTTTGGGGAATTGATTTGGCCCGATTTATTTGGTCCATAACCAAGCTTTCTGGGTATCCCCGCTTGATTATTGCTGGCGCAATAAAACTTGGAACACCGAAGTCCCTATATACATAGGGAAACTGCTGGGAATATCCCTATATCGGCAAGTGATTAGCTGACAGCACTATCGCTAGTGCATTGGATCATCTTTCAGTTTGTTTATCAAAACACTGCTGGGTGTCTCATAAAGCAGAGGCCGTTCATTTTGTATGACCGATGGCAATTACCCGAGTAAAGCATTGACTCTGTGAACAAAGTTAAATTGCCTTTGCTTTTGTGTATCACCACAGTCCCCTGTGATCTATTCCGATCTTGGACTATGCACCCCATAGACGTGTGTACATATGCTTGAGAAAAACCAAGTCAGGAAATAAAATGGCTATTTCGTATAGGGATTGTGCCACCATGTCATCTTCGATTCGATTTTTGATACCGTGAAAAGTAGCAAGTTCAACTATCATATCATGTAACCGTCGACCGTTCCCTAGCATTCTCAAAATTCATACCTGGTACTTACTTTGCTTCACAAACGCTCGTTTCGTGGAATTTTCGGCCGAATTCGACGGACACATCGCTAAAACAAACAGTCCCAGAGCTGAATAGCTCACGAGTGGGTTTTTTCTCGCTTATGTACACACGTCTATGGGGCGAATAGTCCCAGAGCTGAAAAGCTTAGGAGTGGGTTTTTTCTCGCTTTTGTACACACGTCTATGGGGCGAATAGTCCCAGAGCTGAATAGCTCACGAGGGACTGTGGTCGTACCGCGTATACCTTGTGTTGTAAATTTTATGCAGCCTACATATCAATTATGGATGGTAGAATCGAGACTGTCTATGATTTTATCAATTGGAACAAAAATATTTCGATCGATTGACTAACACAACCAAAATTTTAAGCATTTTCATCAACGTTATAAAGTAAGTCATAGCCTTTCTTTGACATCGCGCGCCGTTTTCGTTTGAGCTCTGCTCAGTCCCTTGGTGGGCTATTCAGCTCTGGGACTAGTCACCCTATGGACGAGTGTACAGAAGCGAGGGTTGTTTCTCGCTTCTGTAAGTAGTATAGAACGGCACCGTAACACTCTGATTTGGGTCCGTGGCGCGGTGGCGCGTGTGGCGCGGACCCCCTAGCTTACCCAAAAAAAGTGTGGCGCGCCCAATTTGGGTCCGTGGCGCGGGAGGCACCTGACCCCCTAGGTTACCCCAAAAAGGTGTGGCGCACCCAAAGTGGGTGGATGGCGTGTGGCAAAGCCCCAGCTTATCTAAAATCTTTTTTTTTAAACATGGCGCCTCCCCCCCCCCAAATTTTGGACCGTGGCGCGGTGGCACTGGACCCCCTAACTTACCCAAAACATTTTAAAACGTGTCAACATAAGATCTTTTCACCATGGCAACCCATCCATCGTTCTTCTGATTGGCTGATATGTGTTATGATCCTATCAAATTCAAAGTTGACTGGTGTGAACAGGAATTATGCAAATGAAGAAGGGTAGATAAAGCACTTTTCACT
>LD345120.1:627085-640104 GCA_001465055.1 Ptychodera flava | reverse complement strand
AGGATTCAACCAAGCTCTCAATAGGGAACGTCAAGAGAAGTATTTCGTATTATCATGTTTTCCGGTGACAGACTCTCTGGTAATAAGTCGTCAGACAAGGCAAAGGTTTAGCCAAGAGTTTGATCGGAAGAATCGAAATGTTTCCAATTAAACGAGATTTTTCAGTTAGTGTGACATGATAAATTTTCTTCGAACATTTGCACACTATAATTTCGTGAGAAAGTGGCATACCATACGCCGTCAGTGTAATATGCCTATGGTTCTCATATTGGGGTATAGCGCCATGATGCAGAGAACTGGAGAAGGCGCGTTGCCCTCTGGTTACACTCACTGGGAACTGGTGATAATTTACAACATACATGTCGCTTATGGACAGTTGAACTGTGACTCTCTTGACGACACAATAGTTAAGGCCCCATAAAACATGTGTGTGTGTTTCTGGCAACCCGACCTGCCCTTGAAAAGCCCGCCGACCCTAGCCAAAAACAGTTGAGTCAGTTATATAAATATTACCATATTTTATGGGTTTAGAACAAAAAGCAAACCAAAAAATCCCTCTGACATACTTATCCTACCTGGTAATTTTCAGAGATATGGTTGTTGAAAACACACACGTTCACTTTTTGTAAATTGGCCTAAGAAAGATTGAACATGTGCATATAGTTGATTGTATAATTTTCAGACTTTGACTGCGGACGAGGGATTGCAATACGCGTTTGACCTGGAACACTCTACAGTCGTTAACATATTTTGAGGCACCAGACAAAAATTGCATGGGGAGGGCTAGTATTTAGAAGACAGCATTTCACTTGACGCATTTCCTTTCATCATAATTGTCTTTTTATTGTAGGCCTACGCTGTTAGTATTATATGTGTAATGCATAACTTAATCTAAGTACGTCGAATTGCAACAGACAATATAATGCATTTTTGAACGAATACCATCCTTTACAGCTAATCAGAAGTTTTTAGAAATTCCAAGAGCTAAAACTGACCTCTTAAAAGGTCATGTCATGTAAGAGGAGCCAATATTTTAACAGTCTATCTTTGTATTTGAGCAAAAATCAAAAGAGTTGATAGTTTTAAGAAGTCTTGTTATAATTGTTTATTAATTCGGTACTGGGAGAAATCTTCGAATAATGTTTGTACGGTCCCTGAGAAGTGACAGAGTCATACCATACGCCGTCAGTGTAATATGCCTATGGTTCTCATATTGGGGTATAGCGCCATGATGCAGAGAACTGGAGAAGGCGCGTTGCCCTCTGGTTACACTCACTGGGAACTGGTGATAATTTACAACATACATGTCGCTTGTGGACAGTTGAACTGTGACTCTCTTGACGACACAATAGTTAAGGCCCCATAAAACATGTGTGTGTGTTTCTGGTAACCCGACCTGCCCTTGAAAAGCCCGCCGACCCTAGCCAAAAACAGTTGAGTCAGTTATATAAATATTACCATATTTTATGGGTTTAAAATAAAAAGCAAACCAAAAAATCCCTCTGACATACTTATCCCACCGGGTAATTTTCGGAGATATGGTTATTGAAAACACACACTTTTTTGTAAATTGGCCTAAGAAATATTTAACGTGTGCATATAGTTGATTGCATGATTTTCAGACTTTGACTGCGGACGAGGGATTGCAATTCGCGTTTGACCTGGAACACTCTACAGTCGTTAACATATTTTGAGGCACCAGACAAAAATTGCACGGGGAGGGCTAGTATTTAGAAGACAGCATTTCACTTGACGCATTTCCTTTCATCATAATTGTCTTTTTATTGTAGGCCTACGCTGTTAGTATTATATGTGTAATGCATAACTTAATCTTAGTAGTCAAATTGCAACAGACAATATAATGCCTTTTTGAACGAATACCATCCTTTACAGCTAATCAGAAGTTTTTAGAAATTCCAAGAGCTAAAACTGACCTCTTAAAAGGTCATGTCATGTAAGAGGAGCCAATATTTTAACAGTCTATCTTTGTATTTGAGAAAAATAGAAAGTGTTGATACTTTTAAGAAGTCTTGTTTTTATTATTTATTAATTCGGTACCGGGAGAAATCTTCTAATAATGTTTGTACGGTCCCTGAGAAGTGATAGAGATCCTTATAGACGAAACCACGACAAGCCCATACCTGGTACTCCAGGCCAACGACTCGGCTTTATAAAGGTATGTGGAATGTATTTATAATATTATATGAGACAATTCCTATAGCAAACTGGTACCATAATAGCCCTTCTTGTATCCTACAGCGAATAAAATTGGTTGCGTTTGTCATGGCAAACTCAGGTCAAATCATGTATGTGAAGGATGTGTCTGACTAATAAACTTTAGGTTATACGCACAAGAATGTAGATACCATTTGCTAACTGAAGTGGCTACAATTCAAATGTCAAATGAATACTCAAAGTTCATTTCAGAATTTTACGAACACAAGTCGAGATAATTGGTCTTCTCAGTGGTAGTCTACAACTTTTGAAAAATCATTTCGATATCTGTCCGCGAAGCTCCTAGTTCTAAAACGTTTTACATTATGCTAATGTACGCTTATTGTGCACCAAACAAAATGTGCACTGGGCGTGACCCTGAATATTTCTTCCTCTCATTTCCCGTAAGTGACCTGTGTTGAAGCCAAATCATGCGAGACATATGTTCAAACGAAAAGTTGAACAAGCAAGAAAAACAAGATGATCAAGGAATACGGGGCATTCCGTCTGACGTTGCCAATCTAAGCGACAACAAAATGGCGGGCGACTATGGTAGTCACACCTATAACTTTGATATATTCACTCCTTTGTGTAACGGTTACCGTGCTACATCTCTTTACATAAGTTTAGTACTGGTAATGTGCATTTTTATTTGCTTTTCGGATACCCTTTTTGAGGGATTAAGTTGTGTTGCAATATATAGACTGCAATAACAGAGCAAACACGCTTCAAAAGTTTAGCTGATCACGTATTGAAACCAAAATCCTAAGCTATCCTTTAGCCAATACAAAAATATTGCATTTGCTCTTTTGGTTTCAACAACACCGTTGGTAAAAATTGCAAGGGGAGGGTAAACGGTTAAGGAGGCAGTATATCACTATTTTACGATATTGAGAGAAGGCGATGTCATGCCCTTTGGCGGATAAAAGACCATCTCTATTAGACAGGAGAACTATAAAGTATCATTTGTACAACCACGCCAAATTTATGAGTAAGCGCTCCAGACGAAAACCTGATACGATACTCACAATTTCTTGCACAAGGGGTTACTTCTATTTTGAGCTTAAATGTCTGACTCATACGCTGTACCAATTATAATGTGTAAGGACATTCAACAATGCAGATTTAAACGTAATCGGGAAATATGATAAGATAAAATGCCCTTTAGCTTTTTCTTATCGCATTTTACTTGCCCAAAAATATCATCCAATAATAACGGAGATGTTTTGAACTCCTCGTAAACTATATTGTCATTGAACATATTACTATTTCATTCCTTGAGAATGAATTTGATCTATCAAATTCGAGCGCTTATCACACGTATATATGTGGCGGCCATCTTTGAGCTTCAACTCGAAAATTGTTTGATTGTTAAAATCTAGGCTGTCCGTTTATTGCCAATATTTGAAAACCGTTCAGTGTTCGTGCTTCGGTAAGCACTTTTACATAACTTACGTTTGACTTCAAACCACCTTATTGAATAAATGAATTAAATAGGCAAATAAATCACAGAATTTAATATATTACTTCTAATAAAATGTATTTAGAAGACTGATGCGCTACTAAAAGTCACCAACAGTGGTGTTTTATACCGATTAATTCTCCAGTCTGAAAGTTACTGTGTTTGTTTGCTAACTCGAAAGTGATTTCCTCACACGACACATGTAGTGTATTAATTCTGACCTAGCATTGTAATCCATCATCCACTTTCATGGTAATATTGACACTTATGCAGCAGCGCCTGAAGCTAAACTACATCCCATAATAGTTTTTTGTGCGGTTCCTAGTTGTGAAAGAAACACCTGGGTCACCACAGGTGAAACCACAACGAGGCTTTGCCCATACCTGCTGCAGCCAGCCAACACTTTAATTAACAGGTATGTTGAATGCCTTGATTGTGTTTTTATAGAATGCCTTCAGCAAACTAATACCGGAATCCCTCTATATGGCAGATACATGAGAAACTCGGTTATGTTCAGCGTGTTGACCAACTCAGGTCAACACAGGTATGCAAAGGGTGTGGCTGATATACCGTACTGTTGACTCAGTTCTCAAGACATCAATTTCAAAGATATTTGTTGATACTTTGTATTAGAATATGAACGGATTCTATTTCATAATCAAGGATAAAAATGTTGCGTCACGGCGCAAATGGTTTTGACTAGAAATTGATATCATCTTGATTGTGACGATTTTTAGGCCAGCAAGATGGCCGCGATTTGCTGTTGTTAATGGATAGGAAAAGCGAAATTTCAGAATTCCACAAACACAAGACGGTAATACACAAGATGGTAAAATTTATTTTCTCCACACTTATCGGAATAATTCTTCACTAGTAGAAGAAAAGTACTTATAGCTGAGGTTAGGTAACATACATTTGTTACCGAGGTTTCTTGTTCAATAGCTATTTGAATTTTTAAATTGGTATTATACAATACGACGAACTTAATGCGAAATACTACGAAATATGCCTACAGTGACCGTTAACGTTTCTGTCTCTCTACTTTCTGATAAACTACCTGTTGTGAATCTAAATTATGCGAAACGGAGATGCAAACTAAAACTTGAAAAAATACTAACAAACAAACAAACGAGCGACAAAAACATACACGGAATAGTATTCCGTCGAATAATGATCCAATGCAGAGTGTTTAAACAAAAACAACGACAACAATATGGCGGTCGACTGTAAGTATCAGGCACCTGTAACTATGATCAATCGTATATTTACACAAATTTTTAACACGAATTAAATCAAGTATACCCCTTTTGCCGATGACTCTCTATTTTTATTTCATATTAGCTGTTTTTTTTACTTTTCATTTGTCACTGAATAAAGTTAAGGAAATGTGTAATCGTGCGCAAATGATTGTGAAGTAGAGCAGATCACGTATCGAAACTTCAAGTGTTGGCCATCCTTGGGTCACAACAATGTGTGTTGTGTGTGCCTTTCGTTTGAGCAATAACGGCGGCTATTCATTGAAAAGGGGATAGTTGTGAGTAAAGGTGCATAGGACAATTTTATTAATATAAATCTATTGATATGTTGCGCAGATTTTCCTCGTGAAGTTTGTACTCCCGTGTCATTGGCGGATGTTAATAGTTTTCAGATTTGTATGTAATTCGATAAAGTTGTCACGGCAACATGGACGTTTCATCGAGCGGCACCGCCTACTGGATATAACTCTTGCTTTTCAAAACTAAACCCTTGGTTATCAGATAGTCAATACAGAATAAGTTGTACGTTCGCATCTGTATTAGGGGTGTAGTTAGGCAGTGAAAAATTGCTTAAATAAGCAGATCGAAAATTAGATATCTGCAAAATGTGAACATATAACACGATAGGAACTAGTTTGGGATAATTGGATGGTGAAGTAATGTCGTTAAAATCTGCAAATGTAAGCTCGTCTGCTTTTTTATTTACGTTACACATTTTTATGAGCGATGTGTAATATTGAGACATTAAGCTATAGGGCATCCAACATCTTTGAGAAATTTGAAAACTATGAAGGGGACCAATTATCCGAAATTAGTTCCTGTCGTGTTATATTTTTTATTTAAGAAAAGTTGATAGTACTGCACAACAAGAATATCAACTCAGAAATTAATGATATTGTCTTTACTGAACCCGGATCAAAGGTGTATTTTGAATATGAACTCATTGTTAACATATCATGTTGGGAACAGTTTTATGTGCTTCCACTTAATATCACAATTGATTCAAAATTGAGGGAATTTCACTTTAAAATTTTGCATAATATATTTTATACAAATGCTATACCTGGTAAAACGGACCTTCCTACAGTTGAAAATTCTCTTTGGACATTCTGCAAAAGAGAAGATGAATTACTTCATGTATGTTAATGTTAAAATGTTTGGGAAGCCTTATTTATTTTATTGGGACACAAACTCGACCAGCGAAAAACGCCTGAAGCTGGAATTGGCAAGTTATTTTAGGAGATCCAAAGCTGTCATATATTGTTAATTTTGTACTTCTTCTTTGCAACAGGTAAATCTAATTCTGTCCGAGTTGATGTCTTTCAAAAATCTGTACACTCAGTACAACAATCTGAGTATTACATTGCTATCAGGGAAAACAAGTTGAATTCTCATACTAAAAATGGCATGTGTTTTTAAAGAAATCCAGTTGGACCCTTTGCAAAACTAAGATGCTATACAACTTTATGGTAGCGTGTTTGAGGGAATTCGGAAATTGTAACTTAATAGTAGCAGATTTATTGTGTCATGTAACTGTTATTGTTATTTAACTCCCAAAATAAAAAAAATAAAGCTCAATTTTTGTCAAAAGAAAGCTGGAAGTAATGGGTTATCTTCACTAACAGGTCATCTTATCTTAAAGTAGTTGTTTGAAAGTCATTGAAGAATGGCGGTTTTTAGAATGAGGACGTTGAAAGCTTCAAATCAAGCACAAATAAAAAAATCCGGGCTAAACAAATCTGTGATAACACCCTGAATGCCGAGCCTGGCTACTCTAAGTTTAAATTTTGGGCCTGAGTAGACCACACTACGTTAGTCAATAAGGGACTGTGAGAGCGAGAATCACTGTGAAGCATACACTTCACTCATGAAAGTATTACCGAATATTTGGTGCTAGATTTAGATGGAAATTGGTCACTTTATTCACAGAGGGCCACTCATATTTTCGATGTTAGCTTGCTATACCTCTTTTTTACTTCTGGGCATGGTCAGTTTCATCAGCAGACCAGACTCAATGTTACCAAACAAATGACAAATTGCAGTTATCACCATCATTTTTGCTTGTACAGCTCAAATCTATATGTAGTCATCTACAGTAGGTGTATTTGTGCTTAAGTTTACACTTAACAGCGTTTTTCAAATTTACGCCATACTTTGCTCCCTTAACTATCTGTAAACATATGCGGAGGTGAAGTTCCACTGAGATCACCTACCTAAATACACAATTTTGCGTAAGACAGTTCCTGTAAGTTTTGTTTCGATGGACTTACCAACACGAAAAACTAATCATTTCTCAAGCTTACCTTGATCTAATACCTGTCAACAGCTGAATGTTTTGCTCAGTCCTACTTTGATACCAATGGAAATTATTTACTGGTCTTGTGCGTCCTGTATAATTAAGAGTTGACGCGTTCATCGGAGCCGTTAATCTGACGTGAGTTCAACTGTGTAAGTTTCAGCTGATGGCGCTGTGAAACGCTTTCCTAAAAAGAGATCGTCATTATACTCAACACCATTTTAGTAAAAAAATAATATACATTCCTTTACTTTGTAGAAAATATGGAAAGTCGAAAACGCAAGCAGTATCTGATAACGTATTGAATTTCCCTTTGAACAGCTAAACATGGCAAGTGGTCTGGCCCCACTTCGTGTACTCTATGCCGACCTGAATGAAAAACTTGGTAATGAAGAACACGAAACTCTAAAGACTTTAGTTGGTGATAAAATCGAAAAACGTCGGCGAGAACAATTGACGACACCTGCTAAATTATTTGAAGAACTTGAAGATCACGGCTACATATCAAAGAAAGACCTTACGCTGTTGGTAAAATTGTTCAACCACATGAAGTTGCCTAAATTGGTCGCAATGGTCTATGAATGCGAAAGGCAACTGAAGTATGAAACGGGTAAATCAAGTAAACTTAATCGTATAGTTATTGTCAAAACGAGTAGATAGCTCCCGAGGATGAGAGAATAACTATCTAGTTAATAACTATCTAGATAAGTTTAATCAAATTGAAAATTTTATTTCCCCCATAGAGATAACACAGGGTTGGCAGCCATTTTGAATTTCAAAGATACGAAGTTGTCGGATACTATCCTTTTTGTTCATTGGCCGCTGTAACTATCTGTAAATGTTAGTTAATTTATTACTTTGGTACCAAACTTTGCACGGTGACCCC
This sequence comes from Ptychodera flava, assembly GCA_001465055.1. NCBI lineage: Eukaryota > Metazoa > Hemichordata > Enteropneusta > Ptychoderidae > Ptychodera > Ptychodera flava. The sequence continues at coordinate 631,990 of LD345120.1, read as the reverse complement.
TGATTTGCATTCTTGATTTGGTGAGAGAATGGTTGACAGTTTCACTGAGGAAAGAGTGAGCAAAAGTTTCAGTCTTTCACTTTCGAGGTGTGTACTACCTTAAAAAAGTATCAGAAGCTTATTCAGAAGAACATTCATGACGCTCATGGCTTCGCTTTTTCTTTCCCTCTTTTCTTACCTAAGATTAATTTCATTGAAAGCTGTCATTTGGATTACACCCTATTGATCAACAAAAAAGTATGTCTGCTAAATCTGTTGTCGGCTTGGGCCATGCAATTTTAAAGTGCGTTTCTGTGTTTACCTTTGTACAGCTACCACACCAGCACCGCCAAAAGTTAAAACGCCACCTGAAGTTATTAGGGAAAACGAATTCGGTAAGAGAACTCGCTTTTTTGTAATCAGATTATCCAAATCAATGGTTGAGTTGATAGTCTAGAACCCCCTGCCGTTTCGTTTCCCTAAACCTGGACGCAGAAAGTGTATCAGCGGCACTGGCAACGAAGCACTGTTATGTCCGAATCAAGTTTTGCATGGTCTGGAATCAATATTTCAAGTAATCTTGTTTTACGATAAGAAAAATCCTTGTTGGTTTCTCATGGATGATAATTGGCCAGTTTATTCTAGATATGGCGACGTTTTCACATTATAGTAAGTTGTTGAAGTTTCACGTTATTTCATCTCAACTATTAATACTCAGCTAAGCTTTGTGCAAGGTATACCAGAAATCTAGTAGAGACTCATGTTCAGTGCAATGTCTTCATAGACTTTATTTCTAAGGGGCGACCTACAGACGCCACGATGCTGGGTATTGAGTTTCATGTTTAGGGTAAGAGCGAAAGAGAGGGATTCACTCCAAGCATATGTTTTAACAACATACACTAAAGGCGTGGTTTGACTTCACAAAAGTGCGTATTACAGATACGTAATCAAGTCGCCATATCGATGAAATTCCAACAAACAATCAGTTCTTGTAAAATAATAGCACTGGAATAGACTAACTTCGATCCGAACCTAACTGATCAAATTGCTTTAATTAACTTATAAGGGACTGGTCAGTTTCTTCAGCCTGGGGGGGGGGGCGGTGGATTCATGGGGGGGTCACCCTGTTTTTGACTTTGGTGATAGGGGGGTCACCATGTTTTTGAAATGCCCAATAGGGGGTCAGTGTGTTTTTGAATTTTGAAACAGGCTCATCATTGCCTAAAATGCTAGTGTCAGCCACAAATTTCATCATTCAGTTGTATTTTTCGGCGCGCCCTTTGGGCGCGTAACTTTAATAATCAGTCATACTGTTCAGCACGCCCAACTTTAACATATCAAGCATACATACATCAGAGATATCTGTATATTCAATATTTTTTCAGCGTGCTCTTCAAGCTCATTACTTTAATATATCAGATATTTTTCAGCATACCCTTCAGGTGCATGACTTTAATATACAAGGCATATATATCAGAGATATCAGGATGTTTCATATTTTTCGGTGCGCCTTTCGGGCGCCATACTTTAATAAATCAGAGATATCTTGATGTTTGCTAAGTGAAAGTGTACCATTATGAAATCTGCATTTCATATGAAAAGGATGACAAATTCCTGATACTTTTCTGTTCTCTCTATGAGAATTCAGTATGAGAAAGCAACATGCACAAATATTTCACAATATATATTTGATACAATGACTTACTTTAGAGATAGAAATATGACAATATATCTTTCCTTCTCATTGATGCAATTATTTTCCTTTGTGTAACAGGTTTTCTGTAGAAAGATGCTTTTTTATGAACAAAATAACAGTTAAAAAAGGCAGTTTTTGTCATTATTAGCTGTGCTTTTATGGTTTCAATGTTACAAGAGAAGGTCCTCTCAGACACTGTACACATCAGATTTGGCTAAAAAAGCTCTCTATGGCTCCTCAGGAGATTTAATTGGATGGTTGGCAAGTCTTAACACCCATCAAAGTTTTTGATTCACTGCTTTTTCCTCTTTGATATTAATGATTGACATCCATTTCTGTACAACAGTTCAGGACATCTGCACTGTAAAGTTAAGTGTTCAAGGATAGAACATCAATTAAACGCCTTTTTGTAACACTTTTTGAACGCGTCTTGACGTTCAGAAATTTAACACTACCTGTTCAACCAACGTTCAATTTGGACGCTACGTGTTCATCAGACATTATATTGAACGCCATGGTGTTCCATATCTGAACACACGTTGCACATGAAATGTGTTCAAAAAATTGAACGCATTTACGCGTTCAAAGTGCTGTAACACTTTTTGAACGCATGGACGCCGTTCAACGATAAGTGTGTTAAAGGCTAGAACACATGATGCGCGCTTGTTGATCACCTTTTATTTGGGGCGTTCAGGGCGTGTTCAAGCCTTGAAATAACATTACAGGCCACTGATATTCAGTAAAATTATTTTATTCTAAAAATACACGAAACATTTCTGGAGTAAAATACAAAAATTTACTGTAAAATGGGCAAATAAACATTAAAGTTTGTCAGAGGAAAATACCAACGGTGTTAACACCCTTCTATCAAAAACATAAGCAATAAAACATCCCCATAACACTGTAGATCGTTTTAAAAAATACTGATGACAAAACAGGTTTTAAATATTGCGGATTACGTTTTATGTTCATACTTGTTTAAAACGCACAAAAAATCGTCCGAAAAAGCTCAAAATTTGGCTTACTTATTGTGTTGAAAACGGGTATAGGTATGAAATGCATACTCCATTTTTGTAAGATGGTTTCTTAAAGACATTTCCTCTTGTATAGACTCTTGTAAATTTTGAAGAAAGAAAAAATGTTAGTCAAGGCTTCTCTAGTGCACATGGTATACATTTGTCCACACTAAAGTAAACACAACATGTCAAGTTGTCAAAATGTCACAGTAAGTCACAACATGCAGAAAGTGGGGAAAGTGGGTCCTTGGCAGAGTAAAACCTATTTCCTTGTCCAACAAAGTCCTTCATAAACAAAAAGGTTTGTTTGTTTGTAATATCTTTAAATGAACCCTGAAATAAATCGGTGACATTTCAAAAATCTACTTCCTAGAAAGTAAAAACATATTCGTAAGGACCATTCAAATTCTGTTGTACCCTGCTATTAATTTTTATACAATTTTTTTTTACCAAAAATGGAAAAAATCGTCCGTAAAATAAAAAAATGTAGATTTCATCATAACTTGAATATATCACATTCTGGTAAAAATGTCTGAAATGTCTTTAATGTCGTAAAAATACAAAGTTGCAAATTTCTGCATAATTTAATCAATCTGAAAAAGGCTATCAGTAGAGATCTATGTCCTAAATATCAAAGCTGTTCAATTAGCAGTTTTGAAGAAAAATTTTTAAAGATTTTTTTGAAAGAAAACGACAAAAGTTCCCATGAAATATAAAAATTTGAATTTTCATCACAACTTCACAAATTTGACAAAGGTCACTCTTAGGGACACTTTTACCAAATATTGAAGACGTCAGTAAAAGAGAAGAAGATTTTTGCCAAAAAATAGCAAAATTAGCCTCAAAAATAAAAAATTATAAATTCTATCATAATTTGAACATATCTGATTAGGGTAATTCCCGGGGGCCTGTAATCCAAATATTAAAGGATTCGTACAGGCTGTGTTGAAGAAAAACCTGGGATGTACAAATTTGAGGACAATGCTACACATCCACCTATTTAGCTGACAGCAAAGCTAAAAACCAGTTGCTAAGAACACAGACATGTTGAGCTACAATACAAAATAATCTTAGGTTTGGTAGCAGGCTATGACCAACTAAATGTTACAGGGGCATAAGCTTTCAAAGACGTGAAGTCTCCTTTATCAGATGCAAGGGGGAATGAAAAATTGAAGTAGAAAGTGACAGAAAATTCAGAGTGAAAATTTCAGAAAATTCAGTAATTCAGAGTGGACATTTTAACTCTGAATTTCCCGTCGCTTTCAGCTATAATTTTTCATTCCACCCTTGCATCTGATAAAGGAGACTACATGTCTGTGAAAGCTTATTCTCCGGCAACATTTAGTTGATCATAGCATGCTACCAAAGTTTAGATTAATTCAGAACAAAAATACAGAAACTTATCGAAATTCAGTTACTGACCCTTGGAAGTTTAAATCTACATTAGAGATGAACTGAGGTTCTCAAGCTTGTTTCCAGACAGCTACCTGTACACTCATCTTCTTCATTATCTGTACCACCAGCTTCTGTAACAACTCAGTTAAATCCAACTTTTTACATCCTGAAAATAATGCAACAAAAGGTCATATGGCGAGATGAGACTTTAAATGAAAGACAAGGGGCTGATTAGGTTAAGGAAAAGGGGAGACTTTCATATACAATGCCTCTTTGCAATACTGTTACAAAATATTTGCTTCTTCTTGTCATCAACTGATTAAAATAAAAAAGCCAAACTCCCAAATGCTGAAACAATACACTGTATACTCTACGATGTTTAATTGATGTTTTACATGCGATTGTGTCTACTAAAAGATATGTGTTAGCTGTGATTACGCAGCGGTACTGCACAGTAAGTGAGGCTACCCACAATTCTCCATGATCCGTACACACGCACAGTACAATAAATTACCCACAATTCTCTGTGATTTGTATCCTTGAAGGTTACTTTTCTAAAAACTTTTTCATTTCTGCATGTAAGCGCTAGTGTGTAGCATTAGAATAATTTTTAAATAATATCCAGTAAAAGTACGTTTAGATATTTCAGTGAAAGTTTCAAAATAACCGCTAAACAACCAGAAAAGTCACATTCTTTAGGTACTACAAATGTCATGCTTTTTGGGCAGCAAGTTATGACGAACTGAAGGGGTCATTCTCTGAGAAAACTTAGCATGCAAATTTCTTTTGTCACTTCCATTGCAAAAAATCAATATCCTT
>LD345120.1:606446-626120 GCA_001465055.1 Ptychodera flava | reverse complement strand
CTAAATGTTTCAATTTCTGATGTTTTCCAAGACCTCAACACTCCTTTTCAATTTTTACAGGTGACAAATCTACAAAGAAAATGGTTACTCTTAGTGGCCCTAATAACGGAGGACAGTTTCGTTTACCGAGAGGATTAACTTTCCACGGTAACAGACTGATAATGTGCGACTTAGATGGACATTGTGTACATACACTTGATAAAGAGTTGAGAGGCATATCTGCCATTAGATTTGGCCGTCGGTTTGCAAAACCATTCGAGCCATGGGATGTTGCTGTTTCTTCTGACAACCAGTATTTCATGACAGATCGATCAAATTGTCAGATTGTTGTCTGCAAAGAAAACATGGAAATGATCAAAACATTCGGGCAAAATGAGGATATAGAGCCCAGGGGAATAACTCTCATGGCACGTTTTGTTTTTGTAACCGACGTGAAACATCACCGGTTTTTAAAATACAGTATTGATGGTATATTTATTAATCAGGTAGGTGGTTTCGGCAAACATCCAGGGCGATTCATTGACCCCTTTGCTGTAGTTGCCAATAGCAACAATCAACTTCTGGTATCTGACTATGACAATCACCGCATTCAGGTTTTTGATTCCGATTTGAATTTACTGACAATATATGGTTCGACGGAGCATTACCTTCTGCGTCATCCAATTGGAATAGATACTGATGAAGAAAGCAGTGTTTATGTGACCGATCGAGATCTTCCAGAGACTGACAAACACAGGATTGTAAAATTGTCATCAAATTGGGATGTTCTCGAAACACTCTTTGGAGGCAAAGTGAGAGAACCGGCATATGTCGCGGTAAGCAAATCCGGAAAACGCAGAATTGCGGTAACCGAATGGAATAATAGGAGTCTTAAACTCTTTGAATAGAATACGATCGCCAAATTCTGAAGTGATCGTGATTTATCTGCCATTAATTCACAGGATATTCTTACACAAGTAGGCTTTTTGTAATCTCTTCGATGCGGCTTGACTTGCAATATGCATTTATCGGATTCGATCGGAGTCCGGATTTTTATCAAGGTATACTTAAATGAAAGCAAAGACAACACACAGTGAACTTGGATGTGGTATGAAATGGGCTGCCGTAGGTTAGAAAATACACAACGTATAAACATGCCCTGACACCCTCTTAGATCAAGAAATATGTTTTATGTTTCACCATTCTTTACTGACTAAGCGAAATTTCAAATCTACGGTCATTCATTGATTGATAAATTCTATAAACATTGAGATAAAACCTGATCGGTTTCTACTGTAGCGGATGACGACTTCTGATACGTTGTTCTTTAACTGTTCTCTCAATTGAAGTCTTAAACTTCATATCATAATGAGAACTGATTTTTGCAAATTGTCATCAGATCTTAAATGAAAAAGGAACATGCGCTAAATGCGTCATAGAACATAAGAAGTTCCGGAACACGAAGTTGGTTGTTGCTTCCGCCTCCGTGATTACGATGACTTTATTGTTTGTTACCTTCGATTTTAGCATAATGATCTTACTTATATGAAAACTCTTACAAAAGAAAGTTTAGTTTTTGTTTCTAAGTCTCATGAAGAGGCTTGTGTATACTTAACATGAACGGGAAAGGGATACTTGTAAATTGAAACGAAAGTTGTTTTAAATATTTCTCAAAAAGCCTTAATGTAGCTTTACATTTTTATGGAAATGCTGCAGTTTTTTGTGGAGTAGTTAGTGAAGTATTAACAAAGTTAACCCATTTTGTTTGTAATTCCTGTATGGCAATAATCAGTAATGATAAATATGCGGTCATTTATGAACTTTATATTCTTTTGATGAACTTTAAAGGAAAATATTCAAATTGAAACTGTTATGCACTATAGGCTTCCAAATTATAAAATTTTGCGTGCTACTTAACATTCAGGTCAAAGTTCTATCAGCTTGATTCTAGGTCTTTATAACGTTCCTCAGAGAAATGAAACTTTTGATAAATTTCTCCTGCAGTGTTTCAGAAATAGTTTTTCATGACCTCTATGTGAAGTGAGCTACTCATCCAGTGAAATATGTTTTGCATCATTTAAATATTTTGTTGTTAAGAAATTAATCAAATGTTCAAATCCATTTCAGAGACAAAATGTTCTCTTATACAAGAACAAATATTCATATCATTTTAATGATTTTATTGTTGAGTATATTATTTCTGTCACTGCGATTTCTTGGATTTTTCAACTCTTGTAACCTGTGACGACTGATCTTCAGGGTAGAGATGCAAATAACAGTAATCTTGCTTGTACATGCACACGTCATATCATGATCGTCGTTGCAAAAGTTTCGATGACGCATGCGCGCATTTTAAAAAATGTAATACATGACTTTTTATGCACACAACCTCTGTTGATACCGTTTTTCTGTTTATTAGTGTCTGAAAACTATGTGTCGAGCTACGTTTTGCATTTTCCGCATGAACTAAGGGACCGAGCACAATTAACGGCAGGGTGCCGGCAGAGAAAATAGGGGGGGGGGGCACGAAAAAAAATGAGTGTTCTTGGGGTGGGCCATGAAAATTCCAGGGAAGGTAAGGGGTGGGCCACCAAAATTATTTACACCATGACAGACAGAGAATATTTTTCAGCATTTTTGTTCCTTGTTGAAGCTGGAGTTCCTTGTTAAACTTCTCGTAGCATGATGAAATACCAAGTCTTAAACCTCACAATGCAGTTGTTATTTGTAAAATGAGCAATATTGTTATTGAAAATTGACTTCATTTGTCAACAATAATAATGGTTGGTAATGATACAGAGGCTATAGTTTGAAACTGGTTATTTCATCATGCTATAGGAAGAACTGGAATACGTAGTGAACACACAGGAAAAAATACTGAAAAAAGGAGAAAAAATGGCATTAATGGGTCTTTTATAGTAAGCCCATGAAGGACTATTCCAATGGCAGACTGTCATTACAGTGGAGTAACATTGAATATCTTGGGTAGTCATAGAAAGGTAGACACTGGGTTGTGGAAAGTGCATTGAAATCACAATGGTAATGTTATACATATGTTCAAAGTGTGTTCTATTTTGATCTCCTGCCTTGGAGTATGCATCATTTGGAAAGGTATTGAGGGTCAGTAGCTGTACATAATTTGGCTATTTTTTAGTATTTTGTGTTCTGTGTGTTTCACTTGAAGTTCTTATTTTACTCAGAGTATGATGAAATGCACAATATTGAGCTAGCTAGACTATTTTTGAGATGTGCAGTGAACACTGTCATCATTAAAAATAATTCATGTCTAAATCAATGCTTCAACTATAACAACTATAACAGCACTGAATGAACTTGTAGATTGTTTATAAGGTATTTGGTAATTTCATCATTCTTTGAGATTAAAATAGCACAACACAATACTGAAAAGTAGCTGTAGGTGTTACAAGTAGTAAAATTTGAACATATGTTATTTTGTTTGTTTATTATTTATATATTTATGTGTGTATTATTTATTTCAAGAATGCAAGAATGTTGTTTTAACTAAAGCATATATTAAAAGTTATAAGGATTATATATATGTGTACAACTTTGTACCTATGTAATCTTTCTTTTTTGGGGAAGGGGGGCCACAAAAAATTTGTTGCCGGTGATGGGGGGGGGGGACCACTAAAATTGTTGCTGGTGTTAAGGGGGGCCTGTAAAAAATATATGCACCACATATTTTCTCTTCCAGCCCCCTTGCCGTTAATTGTGCTCGTTCCCTAAGTAACGTGGTTGATGTTTATGTTGTTTGTTTGCCAGAAAAATGAAGATATATATGGTAGTTGTTGTGTCGTATTCAATCTTTCATATCGATGTCGTTGCAAGTTCATGTATTCAAGCACCAGTCAAAGAATAGTTGGGCTTCCAAAGCTGATCACTACCGAGCGCAAGTATTGAATACATGGCTGAACGTTAAACATATTTCTCTATAAACAACAACAACAACAACAACAACAACAACAACAACAACAACAACAACAACCAAATGATGGTAGTTCGTTAGTCTATTGTAGTGATTATGAAGGCCATGCATGCTAAAAGAATGTACAAACAGCAAAATGAGGCAATATATTTTTACTTGGATTTTAGTACAATAAAAGCTCCAGAACAATGTACTTTCAAATGAATTAACATTGCGCATTTAAAGCTGTCAAACATGTTTTTTCCAAAACAGAGAAGGTTGGACACATTTCCAATGTGTAACTCCCTGTCATTCAATACTTTATCCAAGTCTAAACTAATGCTGTTACTGATTGTTTAATACTGATTCCAGTGTCGCCATATTTGTGTGTTTTCAACAAAATGGAACTTAGATTTTTGTTCATGTTTGAAAATATTACCTTTCTCTTTATATAGAGGCGCATGTTTAATAAACATAGATCCTCAAAAAGTTTATGGTTTATTAAGTTCGACGAAAAACTTATTTCTTTAAAGTATTGCCAAACCTTACATTCACAAAAGGTCTCTTTATGTGGGGTATTTTGCAAAGTTTGTGTAAACAGCGCTGTAACTCCTGCTCGACCTATTACCTAAGAGCAGAGCCTTGGATATTAAACTTTTAGGCGTTTAGTGTATAAAGGTAATCAGTTCATGCCGTTTCACATCGATTATTACAGTGTATAGTGTTCGTGTAATTTTTTTTCCTAAATTACACTAATTTAATTCTATTTTTATTTAGCCTCCTTTATTCTTTGTCACAATTCAATTTTTGAATCGGTATTTGCACATCGTTCAGCATTTTTATTGGAGAAAAGTATTAGCAAGTCCACTGCAAATGAATTATTTTCGATTAGCATTCTAAAAGTAAGTAATATTCTCAGGCGCTCAAAATTCTGACCGGACTCATGGAATTTCAAAAAATAACGATTTTCTATAAATCGTCAAAATGACAAATTACTTTAAATTGTGTGTCTTGTTATTTGTCTGTATGTTTTGATTTTATTAGCTTCCTTGTGACCATCGAACGCCATTCTGATTTTGGTATGTTAGTTAAGACAACCCTCTCAGAGTATTTTTCGGGAATTGATTTTGGCTAAAGTTGAGCAGTTTCGGGGAGATTTTGACAAGGTCCTTCTAATCCACTCACTACATCCAACCGTATAGTACTTACAATTCTCCTGTTATGTGAAGGGGCGGCCAATGAAGCTGTTCGGGGGAAGAGGGGATCTCTTTATGTCTGTGGGGAGGAAAAATTGTCGAGGTTTTTCACTCGAAAGTCAAGGAAGTCCAAACGAACCAGCTCATTTTAATGGAAAGGGTAAACTCATCATGTGTTGATCACAGAACAATAGGGAACCTTTTACGGAAAGGGGGCACTGGTAAGATCTCGCGTCGGGGAGAGGGGCACCTGGGAGTTTCGAATGGTGGGGAGGAGAGGGGAAATACACTGAATGGGAGGGGAAGATCTTCAAACTGTGATGGAAAGGCACTTGTCTTTGGGGGCTTTCATAAACATTTAATGACGCCTTTTCTTTGTGAATTTGAGTATTCACTTGGCTCAAGGACCTCGTGACAATTTATCCTATTCCAATCACCACTTTTTGTAAAACTCTGGCGAGAAGCCATCTGTACCAGTTGTTTTTAAGAGTTTTAATGTTGAGTATTCGTTCAAGGCTTCACATCTCTCTTCGAACGTTGAATAATCTTCTAGTGCAGTGTTTTTTGTTCCAACTTTGTTAAGTAAACTGATCATGTTCTGCATGGTCATTCTTATTCCATACCTTTGTAGGCCTATAAAGCTGTTTCTTGCTCAAATACAACATTAGATTGCTGGCAACGAGCAGATATCTAGAAATGGGTGGCGTCTTTGTCTGCTCCAGGATGTACCTTCATCCGCTTTTACTTCCTTGGAAAACAAACAGACAAACAAACAACATTGTCTAGTCTGCACAGCCTGGGTAGGTCAAGTTGGCGTAGCATAGTCCCCCTGACCGACGGTCTCTGCCTGACGGTTACTTTGTTTGTCATGATGGAAGAATACCAACAATGTTCAGATCACTGACATCACTATAAATAGAGAACCCTTATGATGGGTATGTTAGGAGATGGAATACTACTGCAGAATCGATATTTACAAAACAGTTGTCTCGTCCACGAAGGGGATCAGTCCCAGTATTAATAACCAAAACAGTTCAACCGTGCTGTAGAGTGATAAGCTTACTAGTATTAAGGTAGAACGCGCCTTGGTGACGCAAATTTAGACTCTCAAACTTTTACAATTCTTTTCAGATATATCACTTGCGGGGGTTCATTTTAAAGCTTTTGGTAAAAGAAAATTTTAACCGGCTTAGTTTTTCGAAATTTGAAAATTTTATTTTTCTCCATAGAGTTAACACAGGGATGGCAGCCATTTTGAATTTTAAATATCGGTAAATCTTGGGTAGTTTCCCTAAGTACCAAAATTTGCATGGTGACCCCAGATGTTTATTCTTGATTTTGAAAGAGAATAGTTGAAAGATTCCTAAGAGGTATGAGAAAAAGTTTTAAGTCTTTCACTTTCGAGACGTAAACTACCTTAAAGGCACAACACTTTCTTGTTCACAGCATTCAAACACACACACACACACGCACACATGTACAAACCTAATCAAAATATTTTGTAATATTCTTCATTTTAAAACTTCAGACACAACCCCTTGGCTTCCTGACAGCAATGATTTTGCATGAATGAACAGACAAATACAGCATGCTAGGATTTCCAGTATGACTTGAAATATTTAATAAAACCAATTTTAATGGTATAAGATTTCATAGACACCAACAATTTTCAACATAAAACAGACTTACAGAACATTTACAAAAACTTACGAAAATAAAGTATTTCATTGTATTATCTGCCAAAATTACAAAACACCATACAAGAAAAAGTTTTTCTGCATTTTGGCTAAAATGCAATTCTAAAGTTCCTAATTCCTGGCCAGTCTGTCAATCTTTCTCACCATTCAACTTTAAATTTTTAGAAATCTTACAAAAGATCCATCAATATTGTCTTACTTGTGACGTTCAAATACACATTTATGTTTACATCAAACCAAAGTCTTTCTTTCATTATAACAGCTGCGTGTGCTGTAGGATAAAAGACAGCTTCTTCCCACCATAGAGGGCGCTAGCTATAAAGAAATGCCAGAAGGTTCATTGTTTGCCATGGTAATCTTGTGCAAATGTCTGACTTGAAAATTTTGTCATAATGTGTTCTACTGGACAGCAAAGAATTGCTTGTTAGAATGTTTGATTCAATTTTTTTGTTTTCCAAATTTCAAAGGCCATCAAAATGAAATATGCTCACAATCAGGCTGAGTCATCTGCGAGAAGAAGCTTGTGAAAAGAGGTAGAAGTATCTTCCATGGATTCTAAAAAAGCGAAAGATTTGAAAAATATTCTTTCTTAATTGTTTGCCAGGGTAAAGAAATATTAATTTGCAGAACTTGATGAGTCAAACCTCCATCTGAAACACAGCTTTCAAAATTGTTAATAAATTATACAGTCATTTGAACACATTTGATTACTGCAGAGAGCCTTTTCAGTAGAAGTATAAACATATCTGTATATAACATCATAAAGTGGAGTGGCTGTGCTCTGGTCCTTTGGGTCAAAGTTCAAAGCAGTCTCTGTCCAAACTGTTTTCATATACTTTAACCCCAACGTCTCTGCCGCAGTTGCCATTTTTGAGTGATAAAGATTTTTCAGTCAAAGTTAAGTTATGTCTGACTATTCTGAAGTCAGACAACTGAGAAAGTGTTCAAATAGAAAGTATTTAAAAATCAATTGGGAGAGCGATGGTACCAAAATAACACATCAAAACTGCCCTTCTGCCTTACATGTATTGTTCATTATCTTGATTGAACATGGTCAGTACACAAAGAAAGCTCCAGTTTGGTTCATCATCAAATTGACTGACTTAGGTGGGACAACATTGCATTTCAACCTTTGAACCTTGACCCATGTGACCTATGACATCATTTCATCTAAGCAGCAGGTTAAAGTTAATGCCACTTACATTAGAAGTATATATTGTTGACAAGTCAGAGTGAAAGCTCTCGGAGCAATTCACATCTCAAATCTTTATATAATTTTCTTTGGTTTCTGTGTGTTTTGTATCATTGCAACAGCAATACGAAGGTTGAAACTGCTCTGAAAGAAGAGTGATAAAGTTATTTTAAGAAGTCCAGAAGGTGTGGCAATATGGCCAAAAAATGTAAATTTAATGACTTTTCAACAGATAACACATTAATGAATGGGTCACAGAACAGTGTAGTCATGAATCACATGAACATTTTGGAAAACTTCCTGCAAGAAGTGTGATGTCAAGTCACACTCCACAGGTTACAGAAAATAGAGAAGAAACGCAATTGTATTATGAAGGGATTGTTGACAATTTGGGAAACATAAAGTGCAACTGAGCTGAGTCAGATTTATGCCAAATGCTGACATCTATGTATGAAACTAAGTATAAGTCTTGATACAATATTCTTCATCAACACTTGAGATTTGTGAATATTTGGCCGCTGTTATTACAGTTGCATATGTTCTTATTCCAGTAAAGTTCTGTTATTCATTGGTAAAGTGCTGTGTCTGACAAATCTCATCTGTGATGATGGAATTTCAATGTTGTATGTGTTGTGTTAGTCCTTGCCAAGTGCTACGTTAGTTAAGTTCATGGTCGATGTGTTCTACGGCTGTGGTTGATCTTGTCCAGGTAGCGCTGCCTGCGCTTGGAGTTGGCCTTGGTCCATTTGGACAATGTTTGCTTCTTCAGGCTTTTGTTGCTGTTGTAATTGTTGCTGCTGCGGCTGTTGCTGTTGTTGTTGTTGCTGCATCTGCTGTTGTTGCATAGCTTGATGGGCCGCGTCAAACTGCATCTTCATCTGCTCCCGCTGCGCCTGTTGCTGCGCCTGCTGCATGGCGGCCTGCTGTGCCGCCTCCTGCTGCTTGGCTTGTTGCTGCTGTGCTAGTTGCTGCTGTTGCTGCTGCTGGAGTTGTTGTTGTTGCTGTTGCTGCTGCTGGGCGAGTTGCTGCTGCTGGTGTTGGAGCTGTGCTTGTTGCTGCTGGGCCTGCTGCTGTGCACTGAGCTGTTCAGCTTGTTGTTGGGCAGATTTCTGCTGTGCCTTCTCCAGGGCCAGTTGGTGAGCCTGTTGCTGTTGTACTTGCTGCTTGGATATGTCCTGCTGCTTGGCAGCTTCCATTTCAGCAAGCTTGGCGGCTGCTTGCTGTTTCTTGACGGCATTTCGCATCTTCTTGGCATCCATTTCTTCCAGCTCTCTCTTGAACTCTGCCAAATCTTCTTCAGTGAAGAGCTCCTGGTCACCAAGATCCTGATGGAAACAAAATAAATATAGTGAGCTATGTGATGTCATCACTAGAAGTGAACAATGCAGTGATGTCAACATTTCACACATAACTTGATGATATCATCATTTTATGTACAATTCCAAAGGTCAATATTTTCAACTTTCATCAACTGCAATGCAATACGTTTTGGAGTAATTCAAAATGCCTTATTTTCTCATGATTTCTTGTGACTCACGACACTGTGAGTCTGTGTAGAAACTTCTCCTCTGATCTGCAATCAAAGTACCAACATGCAGAAATCACCGAACTTTTAAGTTTAGATAGCTGGGACATTCACTTCAAATTGATGAAACTTTATGTGACAATGAGACAATTATCAGCCACTTCAATCTAGCCTGACACTAGCAGTGTTTTCTCCAGGTTGCTCTCTTAAAGGGACAAAGTCAGCCATTTTTAATGGTCATGACCATTAATTCACTTTCGCACTGGTTTCATTCATCTTGTCTAAAACTTGAGTCGAATATATGTAAGGTCACCCATTCATTCAGTATCTTTCAACAGTTTAAACAAAATATGTAGTATCTCATATCAAATAAAATTCATGAAAAATGGGCGACTTTGTCCCTTTAAGGGGGGGGAATGCTGCCCCCAACGTGTAAATGTTCCATAAATTAGAAGCCTACACAAATCATTCACACTTCATTCATTTCAGTTCAAACACAATTCTGTTATCTGACGGCAAACTCTAGTGATAGTCTTTAACAGTCCGGGTTATGTCCATAGAGAGGATATTACGTTTGACCAATCAGCGAACCTGCCGCCGCCAACGTCATGAATAATTAACCATGCAAACCTTGACTCGTACATTGCAACGAGTTTGGAACTTTTCGTCTTGATTTCGCCCTTTATTTTTAGAACAGGGTAGTTTTTAGATGTAGACGTTACGCACAATGTTCAGTGCGGCCGAGATGGTGACCGACACAAATGGTTAGTACATTGAAAATTACTTATTTGGATGAATTTCCTGGCCGGGTACGGCTCCTAGAAATCAGCATTTGACCTTGTAAATCTACAGTAAGTTATTTGTCGCCAAATATCGCCTATTTTTGGTCAAATTTCAATTTAACCTTGCCATCTGCAGTATGGAGAATGTTTCAAGCTTTGCAAAGATGGGTCAACTGTTTTAGTCGGTCATCGGAGCACGATGGAGCACAAATTTTTCGATCACCATGCGTTTCCCGGTACGATTGACCCTGAGCTCAGCCAAACGCGCGCCGGATCACTCGCCGAGAAGTTAACCAAAAGCTGGAAAAGAGAACGAAAAACGTCCAATAACTCTTTGTCGAATATGGTCAACGGTAAAGAAACTCAGAAAACTATTCCTGACGAAATCTTACAATTTTTTAACACGGTAGAACGTCGCCAATCAACTGGAGCTAAGATACTTCCGGGTAGCCAACAGTCTCACTCGGTGGATCTGTCAGGTCATATTGCGACCTGAACATAACATTTCAAAGTGAACCAACGTTACCTTTGACCCTTGTTACATATACAGTACGTGATTGGTTCTTGCCTTAATTTTATTACATGTACGGTACGCCATTGGCTCTTCCCTACTATCCTCTCTATGGACATAACCCGGACTGTTTAAGCTGTATCACATCCTTCAGCAGTTAGGATGCTTGTATGGCTTTACTGTGGCTACAGATAGTGGATTACATCAACTGTATGATGTTACATCATAGACAGTAATCATGAAGTGGAATGCATCTATAAATACTGTGTTAATCATAATCTCAAACCTCATTGTGGAGTGGGTGACATGTCATGCACTTGTGTTTATTTGAAGGGGATTTTGATTGAACAGGGGGAATTTGATTGGATAGGGGATTTGTGCAATCAGTGGGTCCTGGAGAAAACACTGGACAAGCTGCTACCATCAAAAACAATTGTTAGAAACAGGCTTTACATCATATATCAATTGTTCACAATTACGCTCACAGATCACAACAAAGGTATCAGATCAAGTGTACATTCCAAAAGTATCGTAACACATAAACCACAATTGATATACAGTATCTGTTAACCCTGGCTGGAACTTACAGGTAATTGTCACAATTTCACAGAAAGTTGAAGCAATTTCATGTAAATTTCAAAAAATACATCCTATCTGTTTGAACAATGTACTTGGAGATTTTCTGGACTATGATGAATTGAAAAATCTTACATCCCAGCTTTCATCAGTGTCAAAAGCTTCATCTTCAGTTGCTCTCATGAACTCCTTGAGACTGATCATGAAGTCACCGTCCTTGTCAACCTGCAACGGAATCAGATGCAGATTCATTTTCAGATCTTGAATAGAATTTCTGGCCTGTCCCTTAATAGTAGTGAAAGAGTTTCTCTTCGAAGAAATTTTTGATGTCATCAAAAAGGTGATTTTGACTATTGTATCTGATGTTTACAAATGGTATCTGATACATGCAGCTATCAAATTACTTGAATTAAGGAATGAAAACTTTGTAAATAAATCTGGAATAAACGAAATTGTGTGATATTTTACCTCCTTCATGACGTGTTCTCTCATTCTGGCCATTTCCTCCATCTTTTCCCGTGGATCGGAATCAGGTCCGTATATTTTATCCAGCTGGAAGACAAAGATGAATGCATTCCACAGGAAGGAATGTAATGGAGTAAGGTGGATACAAAACACATGTAGATCAACTGACTTCTTGTACTATAAATGTGAGGAAAAATAATTGGGAATTTTTGTTTAGAAAAGTGATAGTTGGGAATGAAATTTGTGCATACTTCTCCTTCAGTACATTTTGATTGCTGCCATGGACACTCACCCATTCATGGACTTGCTTTTGGTTTGACATGCTGATCTATTTATCATCTGCACAGAAATATTTTTACTTTTGGATAAGCTGTTGCTCAGAGTAGGGCATTTACAAAGTTTGGAAGTCAAAGGTGTTCAAATTTTGTTTTCAAATAAGATGGATTTTGCCATTAGTGGGCAACGTGACTAGTTGAGAGCTCACACAGGTTGTATCCCCCTTATGGAAGAGACACTTGTTGTTTGAAAATAACTGGTAAAGGTAAGTGAATCGCTGTTGAAGTTTCTACTGTCTGGCTTAAAAAGAACGTACTGAAGCCCTATTACAAAATAATGAAACACTAAGCTCATATACAAAGTGGGCTATTCCATTCCTGCAAGGTGTATAAATAGGGGTGGTCACTGGGAGGGGACAAAATGTGCAAGACTTTCTTACCTCATTTACAAAGAGCGCTTCGAGTTCTAGGGGGTCCAGTTGAAAATCTCCATTTTTGTCGTGCAACATAAAAAACGTTTTTGAATTAAAGTTTTCTTTTTCTAAGTGATCTGTCTCTTCCCAGACCTCTTCAAGCTGTTTCTTGCTGCCCTGTAAAGTAAAATGAAAAAAAAAATGGAAACTGGGAATGAGGCAACTTTCACTAGCGAAGTTAAGTTACATGTACATGTTTGATGGTAGTGTGGACATGTACACATACAGGTAAAGTAAAGTAAAACAATATAATTACAAAATTGAAGGAAAAGGATAAAAAATTTAATTAAAATAATTCATCACACTGACCGGATGATTAACTTTTGGATGTTCTTTTCTCTTCGTCTTGGATTCTTCCCATTCCCTCTTTGCTGCTTCCCGTTTGGCTTCCGACATTTCCTTGAGTTTTTCTCTCCGTGCCATCTCTTTCTCCATCTCGTACTTTTTGAAGTCTTCCTTCCTGTTCTTATCCATGGCATCAAGGTCCCGTGTGGCCTGGAAAAAAAATTTGAATATTTCTCTATCACTACAGCTGCACAGAAGCAGGTGTTGTTGAAATCACAGCTTGTTACACAGTTTCTTGTCCCCCCTGCTCTCTCTCTCTCTCTCTCTTTCTCTCTCTCCGTCTCTTCCCCGCAACTCCTTTGTGTCTGCCTTGCCTGTGCTTACTCCTTGTCTCTTGTTAAATTTCGTTCCCAATCCTTCTCACAGTCTGATCAAAAACCTCTCTCACTGATTCTGTCTGTCTGTCAGTTTGTCTGTCTTGCACCTCCATCTGTCTGACTGTCAGTCTCTCTCAATCCCCCCTCCTTCCTCATAACAGTACTACATTCTTGTTTCTCGCCTTTTGAATAAGTTTTGCCAAATCAGCTTCTTCAAATGTCCTTGTGTTGGTAACATCAACATGTCCAAGCATTTCATTCATCATAATGCCCTTGTCAAATCTCCTCACACCTGCAAATAATGGAAAAAGCAAACAAATACATGGAAGTGACATCACTCGGATACCACAGTAGCTGTACAAACAGCTGTACCTTACATTGTCTGTGATTCAATGCATGTTAATGAACTTGATCATGTATGTTAAAGATACATTGTCACCTGTTCCAATTTTGCCACAGTTACCATGGAAAGAAAATCTAACCAATCACAGATTTTAAGTGGGTGGCCACTTTTTAAAAACAGCGCCCTCACATGGGCATTTTGAATACCAAGGAACGCCCCTTTGACCATATATGGGCATATTTAGATTACAGGTGAATGTATACCTTTAATATTGGATATCCATAATAAGTTATGTACAGCATGTACAAGCTAACACACAATACAGTGATTGTGTCATTGATTGAGTCACATGTAGATTTATTTGGTCACATCTATTACATATATTGTATCTTTCATCCACATTGAGATAAGTCAATCTGAACTAGACAACATTTCATTACAATTGGACGGAAAGTATTCAGCTACAAACAACAGTCTGTTTGCAGAAATGATTTAAACATTTAGTTATGGCAATGAGAAAACAGTTCACAGCGGCATCTCTTGACTCTGCTTTCACGACAGTAAATTCTTGTAAAGGTTCCAGATGACAATTTTTCATTGGAGTAATCAAATCATTAAATGGACAAAGTCGGCCATTTTTCATGAATTTTGTTTGATACTAGATACTACTCATATTGTTTGACACGTTGAAAGATACTGAATGAATGGGTGACCAAGCATATATTTGACCCCGGTTTTAGACAAATTAAATGAAACCATCACGAGAATGAATAAATGGTCATGACCATTAATTCATTTTTGTGATGGTTTCATGTATCGTGTCTAAAACCGGGGTTGAATACTGTATATGCATGGTCACCCATTCATTATCTCTCAACATGTCAAACAATATAAGTAGTATCTGGTATCAAACAAAATTCATGAAAAATGGCTGACTTTGTCCCTTTAACACAGAGCAAGAGGCTACGATTTGTTACTCCCACTTGGATTTGCGCTCATGGAGGTAATATTGATGTACTATAGCCTCCATCTCATATATCATATTACTGTCATACAAGTACCATGCCTTGGCAGGCAACAAATCATTATCTTACTTTTGTGTGTTGTATGATTTAATTTATGCATCATCCAAATCTGATTCAAATCAGATGTAGAGATGGCATTATTTCCACCTTTGCTTGTTCTTTGCTGTTCTTGTTACCTGCCAGTCGCCTCACTACATCTGAACCACTGCCATAGAATATCGCATTCAAATCTTGTGCTGTGTAGGAGCCAATCAGGTTGCGTTTTAAAATGCAATACTGTTGGCAGTTTGCCTTTTATAATGCAATACTGTTGAACTATTGGCAGTTGTAAGCCTCTTTTCGATTCATCAGCTTTTCTGTTAGACGGCAGCGGTTCATATGTAGTGAGGAGACTAGCTGCTAATGAAAACAGCAAGAATAAGCAAAGGTGGAAACGTTGCAAATTCGACATCTTATTTTAATCAGATTGGGATCATCCATGAGTCTATAAGGATGCATGAATGAAACAGAATTTACACAAGACATTATCTTCACATACATCTTACAATTTCATCTTAAAACTGAAACTCACCATTTTGCCTCTCCATCTGTTCCCTAGCAACCATTCTGAGACGGTTGACTTCTTGTCTTTTCAGTTCATCCAATTTTGAGCGAACTTTGTGCCCGACGAAATTAATTTCTGATGCTATTTTACCACTCTGTGAAAAGGCAGATAAAAGATTATAGTTTGTTCACTGTGATAATGAAGAAATTGAAAACCATTATCATTTTTAAGGTGGAGCTGCATGTTGCCAACAGTGTTTTTTCAAAGCAATATATCTCATATAAGATGACAAGGAAACCCCCTCATGCTATATATTTTCAAAACGCAGAAATTCTAAAGTTAAGTATGGTAGTAGTAGTTTATTTGTAGGATGAAGTAGGTGTTGGGGTGAAAAACCTCAATCTTGGTATTACCGGTAATAATAAAATTAAGTTTAAGTCGAGAACTTAATACTATTTTCTGAAATATAATATTGCACTTGAAACAAGAGTATATGTAGAAAAAAATGACTGTTTTATCTTGCATTTTCTATCCTCATTCTAAAATATCAGGGGTTGAAAGACTGAACTTCAAAAAAGTGATTAAAAACATGATTAGCAAAATTAAAATACCGCTTATTCCAAAATGTAAGAACTTCATTGCCAAACAAAATGGTAGTTTTGTTATATAGAATTGAAAAAACATAAAGTGAAAATTTCAGAAAATTTGACCCAGCCAGAGTGGAGTTAAATTCTTTAGAAATCTTGAAAATGGGAGAAAAGAGAAGCCAGGAAATCAAGTGATTAGCATACATTTGCATAAATTAACACTTCTTTGTCACACAACTTATGACTGCTTGACAAGCTAAATGTAAAAGGTGAACCCAACCAATATCTTAATGTTGGGTGAACAAATTAATTGAAATTGAATGAATATTTGCCAAAAAAGTGATTCTGAGCAAAATACGCTGTGTTGGGTGCAGCTCCCCCTTAATATAGTGTTGTTGATAAGTTTGGGATAACATTTATATTGTACCCTGATAAAATAGTTCTACTCTGGAATAACAAGGATGTACTTTTTTCTACAGACCCAGTACGCCTACACAGATCACATGATGGTTGTACAAACAAACCCATGTGTACAAAGGAGTATGCTCTCTTTAAATTGCAGGTTTGATCCATTGCATTGAAATACTGAAGAGAACCCAGTAACATGGCTGGGGAAAGTTTACCAGGGTACCAGCTGTGACAAAAACACTGTAATGGCCCTTAACATACAGCTACTTGTAAAAACGAAAACAAAAGTAGCAAGTCTGAAATATACTTTATATGTTCTTATTAATAATTAAATGTATTTGTACATTCATATATTACATTAATTACAATACATTGTAATAATCAATAATAACAATTAATGATAATTATTATGCCTAAAGACATGATAATTACTTTAAAATATCAGTGGCTTTCAAAACGAAATACTCAAACAGTAACCATATGCCAATGACAATGTATTATCAGTATGTACAGCTCATAGATGCCATGGCATGTAATATCTACATTGCACTGAATGATATCCTCAATGGAATGAGAGCGGAGATGCTATCAATTGTCATATCATGTCACGGCACAATTTAGAGCTTCCTGCTTAATTTGTCTTCATGAACAAATGTCTATTTTTAGATGTATAATGTGACAAGCTACTCAATGTCTCTGTAGTGCAATTTGAGTTAAGAGCTATGAACTGAACCAGTCTTTTAAGCTGAATGGGCTGTTGGATGTACTGGTACACAAAGACTCCCTAATAGCGTGTTAGCCAAACTACCAGCACTTTTATCGAGTGAGAAAGATTAACACATCATGCCTATTTTGATTTCACTCATTTCTGCCTGTAGAGTTTTCAATGAGCTATAAAAACACATCATCTGTTTTAATAGCCTGGTGCACGTATAGATACGGCAACATCACTACCTATGCTTTAGCGTGTACAACACTCCTATATCCGTATGGTACCGTGCACATCTAGGTTAATTACAAATACCGGTACTATTTATAGTTGATGGCAGAATGCACCTTCCGACTGGGATTCAAACAATCTGAAAGTGTAGAATCCCACTGCTTTGACTTATTTTGAGAGATGAAGAGAAAATCACATTTTCACCATCTTATTTTTGATTTTCAACGTTTTTACATAATCAATGCTGGGCTAATGTGCAACCTCTCAGAAGCTTTTAGCCAACTGGTTGGCCAAAACTCGTTATTATTGAATTATTTCCAAACACCTACATGTAACTAGGTAGCGAATAGCCCTAATTTCAGACTCCTCAAGTTGCTCATAATAATGACAATCTACCTATCAGATACATCCTTGCGAGCAGATGCACATTGCCAGTCAGTGTTTGTTTTTTTCAATATAAAAGGCATGTCAATTTTTGTGTGATATTTTCTTCTTTTATGCCAAAACCATCCTAAGAGACTTAACTCTTTCTCTTGTTATCATAAAAGAAAGTTGTTAAAAGTTACCTCAAGCAAAATATGAGCAGACAGTCACACTTTTTAAGCAACACAATATTTATAACAATGTTGTGATATTTAAGTTATAATTTGCTGTTCAAAAGCAAGGATACTGTACTTAAAGTAAGTACAACTGAAGGTGTACAGTACTGGTAACAAACTTTTCACCAAACATTTGCATCCCTGTGTAAAATTTATGCTATAACCTATCCTACAGAATTGAAATTGAGAAATTCATTTCCCTTTTCTCATCTGTTTGTTCATTCTCAGTAAGTCAACTTCAATAAAAACTTAACATTGCTAATTCCATACTTACCTTGATATCTTTGATGTCTGCTTCCTCCAGTTTCTTTCTGAAGTCTGGATCTTCTTCAAGGACGTTGATGACTTCTTTGAGATATCTATCATATTCAAGGCCAGTGTCCTGTCACATCATGAGACAGAGAGACAAAAATTTCAATTTGCGGAAGAAAAAAATTGATTTTGAACGATAACTTTGTTATGTTACAAATTTCTTTTGCTCTACATCGTGTTGTTGTCATGGCAACACTCCTGCTAGGGTTTACATGCTTTGAAAATACCAACTTTTAAATCGGCTATTTTTCCTCAAAGTGAATGTGAACCATCCATAGTTGCTGTTACAGAGTCTGATTGACTGATTGATTGGGGTTAACTTGGATTGTGTGAAGATCCAGATAAAAATGAAATCCAAGTAAGAAATGCTGTCAAGCACCTATGTATAATGTATGTGCAATGTACCGACCAATTTCAGAACTGTACAATATGTTCAACCTATGTCTTCTGTAAATGTAACATGAACCTGCTTTGAACAGCTGAATCAGTCATATAACAGTGTGCAGTTCACAGACATACTCACACAGTTAAATACAAACTCTACTCTACAATGTATAAGAAGTTACTGCTATTATGGGTACTTACATACATACATATGTATGGTTGCATTAATCATGCAATGCCACTAATGAAAATTGTTTCAAGTTGTTTTGGTGTATTACTATTATTAAGGAAATACAATCAAATTTATAAAATACGTAAATTGATGACTGTACAAAGTGCATTCTATGAGTGAAAGTTTTCTTACAATTTTATCATCATCTACGCCATCATCTGCTTCGTCTTTTTCTCCTTCGTTTGCTTCTTCCGATTTCTTGGGATCAACAGGAGCTGAGAAAACCAGGGGTACTACAGCCAGCAGTAGAAGTAACAACTTCAGCTGCGCCATTCTGGAACAGAAAAAGGTGGCTATGATGATGAATTTTGGTATGTTGTAATGTATATGGAGAAAATTTTTCAGTGACAGTAACCAATCATTGATTCAGTTTTCTCCAGGAATTTCTGATGGCAAAATGGAAAATTTGCATAACAATGTGATGGTTATGTTCAGGAATTTCTATTGTTTTACTAATATTACTCTGTAGTCACGATGCTAAAATGCTGTGGGGAGAATACTGAATCAACATTTGCGATACCACCTGTACACTTCCCATCCTCCACTTACATGTAAGGCAAGGCTTTGGTTGCAAAATACACGCGTACATGTAGTGTCGCTTTTCCGACTTCACAGCTTTGCTGATGCAATTTAACCTGTTCACCCCCAATTCCCTGTAAACAGGTCCACTGCCAGCAATGTGTTTGGGTTAAACCATGGTGGTTAAAGGGTAAAGGTAAAGTGTGTCACTTGCAACAGGGATAGACACTGGGAGGAGTAAAGGATTCGGGTACTAAAATTACTGATAAGCAAAGCAAGGAGATCTAGAAGGCAAGACTGGGAACATTTAACTCTTTTGTCCCTATTGCAATACATGTATTGTGCATGTACATTGTATACAATGACCATATAACGTCATTGAAGATAATGAGAAAGCAGTAAATTCTGAAAGCAAAGTATCGGACTTTCAATTACAGAGATTTTTGAATTCAATGAAATGAGCACTTCCATACATGTACACGTACATGTACATGTATGATTAGCATAATTGTGCGACAAAATA
>LD345120.1:526304-556513 GCA_001465055.1 Ptychodera flava | reverse complement strand
GTATGTAGAATTAATAGCCATGTCTGACTTCCATTATTTCAATGTACAGTAGAGCTTATAATAATTCCATGCGTATTTGTCTTGTCATTTTCATAGTTGGTACAAAACTTCTTTTATGTACAGTAAAGCATACGGTATATTCATATTAATTCAATGCTTACTCATCTTGTCATTTTCATAGTTGGCACAAAAACTTCTTATAAGAGTGGGGGGAAAAATTGGGCTTTGTGAAAGAAAAACTATCAAAATTTAAGCTTGACAGATAGCAAGTTCCACTGTGTGAATCATGAACCGTTGCAGGAGATATTATGCCAAGTAAACTCAATGGATGTAAAAGTGCTAGATAAGGAACATTCAGTGCCTATTTTAGACCTAAGTCCTTTTTATTGTTTTATGTCACACATCAGGTATTTCAAGTTTCTTAATTAGAGTGTAGAATTAACTCTGTGATTTGTAACTTTTTGCAAGCATAAAGAAGATGATAATTGTAAAATCTGAGATAATGAGTCATGCTGTTTTGTTACTGTAATAAGACAAGCTTACTAAAAACCAGATTGCTTTAAGGAAGTATGAGCCTTGAAAATGAAAGACTTCAAATCTCCTCAATGCAACTTTCAACCATACTTGTACGAAATCGAGAAAAAAAATCATGGGTCATCACACTCAAAGATTGACACTAGAGAAATCAATAGCGTAAGTTGTATTGATATTTTAAATTCAAAATGGCCACCATCCCTGTTTTAGCTCTGTGGGGAAAAATATAATTCTTCAATTTTCAATAGTTAAGACCATAAAGATTATTTTTGCTCCAAGAGCTTTAAAATGAGGCCTCCCCCCACAAGTGGTATATCAGAAAAAAATTGTAAAAATTTGAGATTATGAACAGCTGTACCCGAGGCACATTCTACCTTTAATGTAATCATTTTGTTAATCTGTGTGTCTGTTATATTTAAAAGTAAAATACATTAAGTCAAACTTTGTATGTTTTAGGTAAGACTACATATTTGTTACGGCTAGTAGTCATAGGATTATGATAGGAGAACTGCTTCATCGCAAGATTGATGTAACTTGAAAAAATGCCACTTTTTGTAAATAGGGTACAACGTCATAATAGTAAATGCTCTGATTATGTTCGGATCCCTTCTGACAATTTTTTTACTAAGAGTATCTTGAGTTTAAAGATCATGTGAATGTAAGTGTGATAGTTTTAAATGTAGTATTTATTGTGTAACACGACTTATTCTGACATTCTGGGCTAGTGGGATGGATCGATGGACACTAATTACCAGATACTAACTATACAGGGTAGTATTGCTGTATGCCCTATTCTAAATTCAGAAAGACTCCCTAGGTCACCAGTAATTGCAGTCTATTGTCTACCAATCTTCCCTCCTGCCCCTGACATTCTGTACCAATATGCTTTTCACACTCAGCTTTTGAAATTTCTGAAGTCACTGAATCAATGTAGGAGATTAAATGTTTTTCCTTATGTCAGTTCTGTACCAACACATATAATTCATCAGAGTAGGAACAGAAACATCTTAGAATCATTGTCACATCAAATTGGCCAAGAGAACACACAGTGTTACCCCTTTCAAATCATGTCACAGTGGCAAACAGATATTTTGCTGATTTTTAGCCAGACAGTAGTGTCGTATGTTCGGTACAAAAGGCAAAATAGTCAAAATTTTATCCTTATTTACAACTTTCATGGTACAGAATATTTAATAGGAGAACAACATGTACAGGAAAAATAGTTCTGCCTCCGTGAAGAGTTTTTATATTCCACACGATGATGTTTTGAAATCATTAAAAGTATTAGGTACTAGACTTTTTATGTTGATATATCTTTATCTCTGATTTCATTCAATAAAGTGAACAAAGTTTAGAAGACAATGCAGATGTACCTATTGTTTTGCAATATTTTGGAAAAATAAGGGTGATACTACAAGCTTCTCTATAAACATTATCGAGAAATATTTGAACTCATAAAAATATTGTTTATCCAAGTTCATGTTTTATGAATACATTATAACTTTATGTCTATGATTTTACTGACAATTTTATAAGTAAATGATTTGTAATCAGGCCAACGAAAACTTAAAATATTTCTATGAAATTTCCATTTATGCTGTTTGAAGGATTATGTCTGATTTTTCTTTTCTAAGGGAGCCACCATTATTTACAGCCTTGGGGGGGGTCAGAGAAATTTGATACGAAACTCAAAAATTTTCGAGTAACCCCCCCCCCCCACCTTGCTAACCATGATGAATTTGAGTATTAAACCCCCTCTCTAACTCAGAAATTTTGACTGAACCCTCCCCCCCCACTTAGAAGAGTTAAATACCAGTACCTCTGTACATGTATTTGTAAAATTTACAAAAATACTGCGATAGTATAGATTTTTCAAATCCTGATGTACCCTGCTAGATTATTATCAGTTCTCTCATGTTGGTTGAAAAAGGTGTAACCAACAAAATGATATTCAAAGTGACAACAAAATACAAAAGGTCACGCTGTAATCAGTATCAAACCATGTAATATTGTTTAATTTGGATGGCTATCATGAGAGGGTTTTCACTAGGATATCTGACTGGGCAGAATTCAAAAGTGCATGGGGAGAATACGCGAGAGGCTGAGGGGGAAAGTGTCAGAGGGGGATGTACCCTATCTTGTGTGGGAAATTTTGAGAAATTGATGTGTGCAATAGTGCAGTCTGGTGCAATCTAAGAGGTGTTTGTAATTTGCATTTTAACTAAGTAAAACTCTTAGAACACCGCAAGGGGAGAGCACGAGAGGGGAGTGTCCGCGCTCTTGCAAAAAAAATTTTGAGAAATTAATGTGTACAATGGTGCAATTTTAGAGTAGTTTTAATTTAGGGGCCTTCGATAATAAAAGCTGACGTTATTCTGTTTAGGGGGATGGGGTAAAAGCTCATTTCGTTTTGTGTGCGTCAAAATCACATAAGGAATTTCTATTGTTTTTGAAGTGCGACTTTTACAGCGAGAACACAAAACTACCTTCGCGTTCATCGAGAACAGAATGACCACAAAATATGGAGACAGAAAAGACAGTGAAAAGACATGAATGTGAAATAAAAACTTGTATGCTTTTTCAACGTGAAACATTTATGTGAAACATTTCCCTACGTGCGAAATACATTAAGGTGGCTGGAAAGGCTATTTTTGCACCAATTCTTTTCTCAGAGTTAATGTCTAGTTTCAAGTGTTAGAATCAAGATATTAAGTTCAAATTTTCGAGATAACTCCCTTACTTATTTCTTTCTCCAAAGAATATAAAAATTGTATATTTGCAGCCATGATTTTGAAATATGACACCAGTAAATTTTAAAATTTAATTTTTCATATTTTTTTTACATATTTGAATTTAGTAATAATTGGATAGTATGTAATATTACCAAATTAGTTATAAATATGTTGACGCTATTAATTGTAAGATGTGTACGGCAGGATTTGTAAATACAATTTGTTTTTATGGTTTTACATGGGTTTACATATCAAGAAATTATAAAAAATTCTGTCAAATTTCAAAATGTGATTTTTCAAAAAGTACTCCAAATACAGGAATATTGTGCCATAGTCATCTTGTCTGTATTCTTGATAATAGGTTGTAAAAATTCCATGTCCATATCTCATTTCATAGGTTGGATTCAATTGGCATAAAATTATGTAGGAAAACTGTTATTCTGTCAAAAATGTTGAAAACAAGTCATATTTGCACCCCTCTTTTGAAGTCACACAGCAGTCTTTTTGGTTAATCTCACTTTTGACACCTCTTTGACAGTCAAAGAATCTACAAATGCATTTACAATAGCAGGCAGTCATTCTGAATGCAAGCACTGCCTTGTCAAACTTTCCTGAAAAACAGTAAATAATGACTTTCCCTTTTCGAACATTTATTAAAAGCTAGGGGACCTCTACTATAGTTAATACACTAAGGACTCCCCAACTTCTTCTTATTTGGTCAGTTTTTCAGAAGTTTCAACAGGCTATAACTCTGCAATGCCTTTGAGCTCAAATGTGTAGTTTTTATTCCACAGCGAATGTTGACCACTTTCATATTTTAATAGTTTTCTTGAAAATAATAAATGACGCTCTAGCCTTTCCAACCACCTTAAAATGTTCTGTCTTAAAAAGTGAAACGCGTAAAGTGGAGGTTTATTAATTGATGTGCACTTCCGGTATTTTTTCATGGGCGTGCAGATCGGAGAGGTGCGTGTGGGTATGCCAGAAACCGCATCATAATAGGAAATCCAAGTACAAAGTAGTAATATCAATTGTAATAATAATTGTATTTGAAGTAATTTTGTTATTGTTTATAACCCTCTTCTTTTGCCATCAAACACTGTAATTTCTCACTATTACATATGCACACTGTGAGAAAAAATCAAACAAAAAGGTGAACTTAGCAGTTTCCTTTAAAACAAAATTTATTACAAAAATTAAAACTAATGGCTAAGCCAAAGGATAGAATACAAACCGTAAAAGTTTACAGGCTACATATCTCAGCTGGGATGGCCCACAGCTCCAGACTTGAGTCGGACACAGAGAGAGAATAAGCAGTCCTTTGGCTTGCTTGCAGGCTTGAGGTTGTACTTAGTCTGCAGAATAAATCCAGTGTTGCTGTGAAGATCTTGAAAAGTCTTGGAGTTAACACTGCTTGAGTTTCCAAAGTCTTGAAGTAACACACAAGAGACACAATCCTATACGTCTGACTGAAATGCTATGCGGCCCCCTATTTATACTCAATTGGTTATCTAAGAGAATATAAGAACAATCTTGAACTTCTATTGATATGCTAAACACTGTTCTTAAACTATCTTCACTCATACGACCAATTGGATTTCTAGAAGGTTCCAAACATGACTAATTGAATTCAAGGTCGTGAGGTTATGACCTTGATAATGTTCTCGACTAATTAAACTCAGGTCATGAGTGTTGGGGGAAAAATGACCCACATAAAAATATATATATATATATATATATATATATATATATATATATATATATGTATCTCGAAGTATACAGATGTCCTCGTGGGAAATTACAGTGCTCAATGCAAAAGCAGAGCGTTATAAATAAATAAACAGATTACTTCAAGTACTATCAATCTTGCAATCCTCTATCTGAGGATTGCAAGATGCATTAAACTTAAGTAATAGATTTCATTACTTTGTACTTGAAGTAATCTGTTTATTTATTTATATATATATATATATATATATATATATATATATATATATATATATATATATATATATATATATATATATATCAAAGATCAAAGTTTACTTTGGTTTCTGACATTGATGCAGACCTTACCAGTTTAACTTATCTCTAGGGAAAACTTAGTATTTCTTTTATCGAAGACACCAAACAACGTAGAGAAATGTAAAGAATTGTCAAAATTTTAGAAAGTATGAAATAAATGTTTTTGTTAAAATACATTAAGTAGAGATAACTTTTAAAGCATAAGTATATGGAGTCTTTCATAAGTAAATCAACAACAGGCAAATTTGCATGAAAGTTCTAAAGTTTCAACCTAAAGTGTAACCTAAAGTTTAAAGGGACAAAGTCGGCGATTTTTTCATGAATTTCATTTGATACGAGATACTACTTATATACTACTTATATTGTTTGACATGTTGAAAGATACCGAAGTTTTGATAACCACACAGGTTGAAAGATACCGAAGTTTTGAGGATCACTCATGTTCAAGTAAAGTTCATTCTACAAAGGGCATATAGGTCATCCGTTGTGAATGTCCCTATTTTTCTGAATTACAAACGATTATTTAATGCGGCTCAATGTGATTGAAAGTTTCGATCAATGCAAAATCACAGGCAGTTAGTTCTCTTACTGGAAGAAAATGGCTGACTATTGTGTCTCTTGCACTGTATTCCCAATGTGCCTAACCCCGGTTTACAATATGGCATCAAAACTCTATTGATCATATTCATGTAAGGTGGAAAGGAATGCTCTTTTGATGAGGCTATTCTCCATTCAAATATTAAAAAGAGAGTAGGATAATCACATGGCATACAGAGAATGTAATCATTTGGTAAAGTTGAAGTGTTTATCAAGAAGTTGGAGGGTGTGGCTTACATATTTTTGTGCTTTATTTGCATAATTAGTGATTGAACGGATATACATTGACAACAGCTGCACACAATGTGATGTGAATTGCTGCAAGTGTTGATAACACTAGGATATATAAACAGTGAAAGATACTATGGAGTGACATGTAACTTAATTACTAATTGCATATTTCGTAAAATTTTCCTATAAAGGGATATATATCTGACTTGATCAAAATAACCAAAATCATACCCATCCATAATCTAATAACAATAGGTCAAATTCGTAATTAGTTAATTATTATAAAAATGATACAAAACAGCACAGACCATTGGTACACACAATAAAGTCAAGTTCATGAAAAAAGACAGATGGAAGCATCTGACATCAGAGTGGATGCACAAAACAGAATCTATAAGTCTTCCTGGGTGACTTACTAATCCAGTAATCTTTTTGTTTTCCCGCTGCATTCAGGAAATTGAGTAAAATAAACATTGAATATTACAAGTAGCTCAATGCTGAAGGTGTGGCTTTTCTTACTGGCGTTTACTTTTTCTTCCCTTGATTAATGCATGTTTCAGTTTATTCCAAGCTTTTTCTGTACTACCCTTTCTAAAATCTATGTAGTTGTTTCCTTGAAGTAAAGGTTCTAGCTCTAATGGATTATCTATTAAGTCTGACAAATGTAATATGACAAGACTGTCTTTAGAGTCAGAAAATTTTCTGTGGTAAGCTAAACAGAGCTCATGAACCTCCCAGCTGCCTTCTATGAATTTCTGTGACAGAACTACCAGTGTCTTCCTACTTGTTTGCATATTTTGTGACAGGTTTGATATTTTGTTAACCCCTAACAACCCGTCCATTTCACCGTAGTATTTGTTAAGATGCCATTCCGTTTGTATCTTTGGTAATAACTGGTCTTCCACAAATGTTTCATCTTCTTCACAAGATGAAATAAACACGTCATATTTATACTCAGAACCTATAAATGGATGAAGGATAGTGAAAAAAAATTGTAAGCTACAAACATTGAAATCAGCTAGGAGATGGTTTTCCTGGCTGTGTCGAATTCTTGAAAGTTGTATTCAATGCATTTAAAGTATCTCTCCAGAAAGAAAGGCAAATGATTTCTTGAGAAAAGAAAAATTATGCATTGTTATTTATAATGACAATATTTTAATAATGTCATTTACATCCTATACTTATGGTTGAATAATAGAGAGCTTTCAGTTACCGTGACCTGGGGTCGCTTGATTTTCTAAATTCCAATCTAGTGAATTAAAAATTCCATGTATAAAAAGTATAAAAGTATTTTGGGAAAAAGATATAATTCTCTGCATGTTATCTTCCCTGAAGTCATTTAACTTATGTCTTAATCCAAGTATTTACCTTTCTTATTACAGTCCTGCCTTGCAAGTCCATGAAGACATTTCTAGCCATGTTAAGCAGGTTGGAAATCACAGATCTTATTCAAATACCTTTCTACGACTATAAAGTTCACACTTACATTGATGGCGAAACGTTAGACCCAAGGCAGATATCTTTTCCAGTAGCGCGTAATTTCTCTCCATCTCCCTTTGTTTTAGTTTTTTCCTTATATATTGATACGCTTTTATGGATACCAATACTGCTGACACAACACCAAACACCCATTTCCAGAAATTGATCAGAAGTTGCCAAGATAAACTTGAAAGAACTGCAAAAAACCCACAAAATCTGTCAAAGACCTTATAAGCCAAATCAGCTGCATCAGTTAGGATACACTGCAAATGCAGCATACTTAGACAACACGAAATGTTCCTCTTCATTTTCTACATCATATTCTCTTTTTAATGTTGTCAAAACATGTCTGTATTACATCAAAATTCAGAAATCTCTCATGGCACTAGCAACTTTTAGCACATTTTCACAACCAAACTGCAAAAGCGTTTTTAAACTGTAAGAAGGCTCATGGTCGAACAGAAAAGGGTAAAGTATGATATCATGAAGCAGTGACATCAAAAAATGCGCTGTCTTAGACATTTTAATAAGGTTTTCCACTGTCACTATATAAAATACACAACTCTTTGTGTCGTGACTAGGCCAAGATGATATCTATGATCACACATCGCTAAGCAGAGAGTATGACAAGTCACCATATACTCAGTGAAAATTTCTTATTTCACCCCTCCACATTTGATATTTTTCTTTTCATAACGAGCCATATATACGCAGGGCTCTTAAAGTAACCCTATGTTTGTTTAAGGCTACACTACCTGCAACCTTCATTTGCATGTATGTCATCATTTGCCATAAGTTCTTGATTCTGGCTTCTGAGACGGCCTCAATATGTCCCAACTTGGCATTCACTGATCTTGTATATTGTTGTGACTTCAGCTGAAGTGCAATGACCTCAGCTGACATGCTTTGTAAACTTTTATATGTTAACTGAGAATTCAGCACTTTGGATGCCAGAGTCTTAGCTAAAAATTAACCATAAAATCATTATCAAACACTAAAGTGATATGTAAGAGCAATGTGGTTATGCAAATATAAATGACCTCAACTTCACCTGAAAAAATATTGCCACACAATAGCATTTCAGGGTGGTCTGTAAATCATAGCTGTAGAAACTTTTTCTCTGGCTTAATAATCATATGCAGTGCTTGTTATGGTATACGGATTTTGTTTTGGAAAAATCACCAAATACCTTGTTTTTTCCAATGAAGTGGCCTCAAATGGTAAAGCTTCTTCACTGTTCTTGGAAACTGTAATTTAACTCCATTGTCAGCTTGGTCATATTTTCTTAAGTTCACGAACCCTTCGCACACATATTTACCATAATGAAATTCAGTTATGTTGAATATAGAAAGGAAGGACGTGAAACGATGATGTGAGGTGTTGAATTTGTAGTATATGTCTGATATCCCGATATGTAGACCATCTTCTTTGACCTAGCAATGGAGTGGGTTAAAATGTAAATCAGTTGGTTGATGATGGCTGAAAATTTAAATAATCAACTTTCGCAGTGACTGTTTGCTAAACTGACACTGCTGACAATGGCTGGCCTACCAAGTACTTATTGCATGTCTGTCGCATATTATAAGTCTTGAATGTACACAAAGTCATATCAATTATACATGGGCCTGAATCAAGTTTGCTCATTTAAAGCCCTGATAGTTACGATTTTACGCATTATTTTCATGATTTCATTTTCAAACCAAAGTTGGTTCGTGTAAATGTGCTAAGGACGTGTACAGAAGTATCACTGCTCGCTGATTTTGACTGTGCCTGCATGTTTTAACAGGCTAAATAATAAACGGATGCCACGTACTACACTCATGAAATGCGCCCCCACAGAAAAGTACAAAAGACAGTCTTTCCTACACATTCACATCGTGATCATACCGTAAACAATTAAGCATGATGCTGTTTACTTGAAAGCACAACACGATGGCCAACATTTTTTGTTGTAATCTTTATTATCTCTGTCATTTTGAAAATGGCAAGAAATCTAAAATGATGTTAATACGTTTGAATTTACATGCCACTTTCGACACATGTAACAAACACAATTGGAACTAATTTTGGACAATTGGATTTTCATAATTGTCAAATTTCTCAAAAATGTTAGTTGCCCTTAATCTGAATGTCTCAATATTACAAATTACTCATAAAACAATGGTGTAACTTAAAAAGAAAGGCATATGAGCCTACATTTGCAGATATCAAAGACATTACTTCACCATCCAATTACTCCCAATTAGGTACAATAGTATTGACAGTGTTATGCACTTTTTTAGCCTTTAATGGGTCTTTTTCAAAGCATACTCTTGGAAAACTGAGATCGGCATTTTGAGATCGGTTTATTACACATTTTCCTATTGAGGATTTAAACATCCTTTGCGAGTAAAGGGAAAGGGTACTTCTGAGAGATATAACTGACCAGTTGAACTGGTTCCACAGACCACATGACTTGTACGTGATGATCACATGACTAGAGAGTAAGTGTATTTGGTCTATTCACATAAAAAGCAGTGTCAGTGACACTGGCTGCCATTTTTGTTGTAATCTGTGGATATATTTATGACGTATACATACATTTCTATAACATAACACTAGTATTTACCTTCAATACAACAATTAGCCTTATTGATTCCTATGCAAAGACAAACGTACAGAAGAACTTTCACACCTGAAAGGGTCCATTTTATGTGCTATAAAAGTAGGTGACCACTCCTAGGCCCTCAGTTTTGATATAGCCTTCCATTGCTGTGGTCTGCTCCTCTATGAAGTTCCTGCCAGACGAATACAGGCTTGCTGTTTTTCAGAGCTAAGCCCTGTTTTCCCTTTTTGCTAATTGTAATATATAGGGATATATTACTTAGGATTGGTTCATCCAAGAAATACTAGACAGACACGATGCTATTAGTCCGTGGGCTAGAGGGGGTCTACGTGCACCCCCCCCCCCCACAGGATAACAAACCTGTATTTTTCAGAAGCCTTGGGATCCCTAGAATACGACAATTAAAAATATAGGGACGCAATAGCTGTTAGGCCCTATGGTCATGTTTTGAAGGGTACCGCAAAATCACCATTTTCCAACCCAAATGCATTTTCGTCAAATCTGTCTTCTAGTAAGTCATCTGCTGAGCTTATTTTTTAACATAACCTCACTTGTTTGGTATCATTATAAAGGTAATTTATTCCTATTTAAGATGACATATTTTAACATGCAATATCTTATACAGTTTTTGTGGAATATTACCAAAACTTACCCCATACCCCAAAATTTAACATTGCAAATTACAGTAAATCTCAAATTCTAACAGTTTTTTAGCTTGGCAAAATAAAAAATGCAATTCTTTGTATGAAATCTGTTTTATTTGATACAGGGGCATGCCAGAAAAATGAGATAGACTTTTAACAGAAAAAATATTGGGACTTTACAGCTGTAACAGTCATATTTTGAAGGGTACCGCAAAATCACAGAGTTGCAGATTTGCATGCATTTTTGTTAAACCTGTCTTCTTTTAAGTAATCTGCTGAGCGTGATTTTGAATATAACATCACTTGTTAGGTATCATTAGAAAGATAATTTACTAGTCTTTCAAATGAGATATTGTAACATGCAATATCTAGTATACTTTTCATGAAATATGACCAAAACTTACCCCATACCCCAAAGTTTACGTTGAAAATTGCAGTCAAAGCTAAAACCAAATTCTACAAATTCTTTAGATAGACACAAAAAATCTGGCCGTTTTTGCTATTAAATCTGTTTTATTTGGTACAGGGACATGTCAAAAATATAAAATGGACTTTTAACAGAAAATATATTGGGACTCTACAGCTCTAACAGTCATATTTTGAAGGCTACCGCTAAACCACAGTGTTGAAGATTTGCATGCATTTTTGTTAAACCTGTCTTCTTTTAAGTCATCTGCTAAGCGTGATTTTGAATATAACCTCACCTGTTAGGTATCATTAGAAATATAATTTACTAATCTTTCAAATGAGATATTGTAACATGCAATATCTAGTATACTTGTCATGAAATATGACCAAAACTTACCCCATACCCCAAAGTTTACGTTGAAAATTGCAGTCAAAGCTTAAACCAAATTCTACAAATTCTTTAGCTAGACACAAAAAATCTGGCCGTTTTTGCTATTAAATCTGTTTTATTTGGTACAGGGACATGTTAGAAATATAAAATGGACTTTTAACAGAAAAAATATTGGGACTCTACAGCTGTAACAGTCATATTTTGAAGGCTACCGCTAAACCACAGTGTTGCAGATTTGCATGCATTTTTGTTAAACCTGTCTTCTTTTAAGTAATCTGCTGAGCGTGATTTTGAATATAACATCACTTGTTAGGTATCATTAGAAAGATCATTTACTAATCTTTAAAATGAATATATTGTTGCATGCAATATCGTGTATAGTTATCATGATAGATGCCTGAAACTTACCCCATACCCCAAAGTTTACATTGAAAATTGCTGTCATAGCTAAAATCAAATTCTACAAAGTTTTTAGCTAGATACAAAAAATCTGGCCGTTTTTGCTATTAAACATGTTTTATTTGGTACAGGGACATGTCAAAAATATAAAATGGACTTTTAACAGAAACAATATTGGGATTCTATGGCTGTAACCGGCATATTTTGCGGGGTACTGCAAAATCACAGCATTGCAGACTCATATGTGTTTTTGTTAATTTTTTCCCATTGTAAGTCATCTGCTGAGCTTATTTTATTACATAACCATGTTTATTTGGTACCATCGAAAAGGTAATTTAGTAGTTTTTAGAATGACATATTGTTATATGCCATATCATATATAGTTTTCATTGAATATAACGAAAACTTACCCCAAACCACGAAGTTTATATCGAAAATTACTTTCGTAGCTATCGTCAAATTCTACCAATTTTCTAGCTAGAAATGACAAATAAGGCAATGCTTCATATGAAATCTTTTTATTTGCTACTGGGGAATTTCAGAAATATGAAATAGACTTTTAACCGAAAATATATTGGGACTCAACAGCTGTAACAGTCATATTTTGAAGATTATCGCCAGGTCACAGTATTGCCAACTCGCATGCTTTTTTGCTAAATCTGTCTTCTTATAAGTCATCTGCTGAGCTTGTTTTTTGACATAACCTGGCTTGTTAGGTATCAATAAAAAGGTAATTTACTAGTTTTTTAAAATGACATATTGCAATATGCAATATCTTGTTAAGGTTTCATGAAATAGGAGCAAAGCTTACCCCATACCCCAAGGTTTACACAGCAAATTATTGCAAATCTGAAACTCTACCATTTTTACAATTTATTAACTTTGTATACAAAAGGCAATGCTTGTATGAAATCTATGAAATCCGGGTTTTTTTGTTAAAAAAGTATGTCACAAATATTAAATTAACTTCTAACAGGAATATAATATGATTTGAAAGCCTTCTGGATCATATTTGGAAGGGTACCCAGATATCAGGGCAAATTTGCCGAAACACATACACTAGACATATATTGGTTCCCTCTCCAAAAATGATCCAAATGGCTACTAAATTGTATCTTCTTCCCGTTAAAAGTTAATTTTATACTTGTGACATACTTTTGTAACAAATAAATCAGATTTCATACAAGAATTGCCTTTTGTATTATGTGTAGCAAAAAATGGTAGAATTTAAGATAAGCCGTAATTTGCGATTTGAACTTTTGGGGTATGGGGTAAAGTTTGACCATATTTCAGAAAAACTATGAAGGACATTGCATATTACAATATGTTATCTTAAAAAAGAATAAATTGCCCTACTAATGATACCTCACAAGCCAGGTTGTGTTACAAAATAAGCTCAGCAGATGACATGACCCAGTACCAAAAACAACAGATTTAATACCAATACAGAGCTCTTTTTATCATGTCTAGCTAAAAATTCGCGGAATTTGATCACGTTAGCTATGACAGTACTTTTTATATAAACATTGGGGTTTGGGGTAAGTTTTGGTCATATTCCATGAAAACTGTACAAGATATTGCCTGTTTAATTATGTCATTGTAAAGACCAGTTAATTACCTTTCCAATGACACTAAACAAGCTAGGTTATAATCAATAACAAGCTCAGCAGACAACTTATAAGAAGACAAATTTAACAAAAACGAATGCGAATCAGGAATACTGAGATTTTGCGGTACCCCTCAGAATACGATTGTTACAGCTATAGAATCCCAATTTTTTTTTTCTGTTAAAAGTTCCTTTCGTCTTTCTGATATGGCCAAGTTCAAAATAAACAGATTTCATAAAAAAATTGCCCACTTTTTTATGTCTGCGTAAAACATTGGTAGAATTTGATTTTAGCTATGACTGCAATTTTCAATGTAAACTTTTGAGTATGTGGAAAGTTTTGGACATATATCATGAATACTATACTACATATTGCATGTTACAATATGCCATTTTAAAGACTAGTAAATTATCTTTCTAATGATACCTAACAGGTGAGGATATATTAAAAAACAAGCTCAGAAGATGACTTATATGAAGACAAATTTAACAAAAATGCATGGAAATCTGCAACACTGTGGTTTAGCGGTACCCTTCAAAATATGACTGTTACAGCTGTAGAGTCCCAATATTTTCTCTGTTAAAAGTCTTTTTCATATTTCTGACATGTCCCTGTACCAAATAAAACAGATTTAATAGCAAAAACGGCCAGGTTTTTTGTGTCTAGTTAAAGAATTTGTTGAATTTGGTTTTAGCTATGACTGCAATTTTCAATGTAAACTTTGGGGTATGGGGTAAGTTTTGGTCAAATATCATGAATACTATACTACATATTGCATGTTACAATATGCCATTTTAAAGATTAGTAAATTATCTTTCTAATGATACCTAACAAGTGAGGTTATATTCAAAATCACGCAGATGACCTATATGATGACAAGTTTAACAAAAATGCATGCAAATCTGCAACACTGTGATTTGGGGTAGCCTTCAAAATATGACTCTTACAGCTGTAAAGTCCCAATATTGTTTCTGTTAAAAGTCCATTTCATATTTCTGACATGTCCCTGTACCAAATAAAACAGATTGAATAGCAAAAACGGCCAGAATTTTTGTGTTTAGCTAAAGAATTTTGGAATTTGGTTTCAGCTATGACTGCAATTTTCAATGTAAACTTTGGGGTATGGGGTAAGGTTTGGTCATGTATCATGAACACTATACAAGATATTCCATGTTACAATATGTCATTTTAAAGATTAGTAAATTATCTGTCTAATGATACCTAACAGGTGAGGTTATATTTAAAAACAAGCTCAGCAAATTACTTATAAGAAGACAAGTTTAAACAAAAATGCATGGAAATCTGCAACACTGTGGTTTAGCGGTACCCTTCAAAATATGACTGTTACAGCTGTAGAGTCCCAATATTTTCTCTGTTAAAAGTCCATTTTTATATTTCTGACATGTCCCTGTAACAAATAAAACAGATTTAATAGCAAAAACGGTCAGGTTTTTTATGTCTAGCTAAAGAATTTGTAGAATTTGGTTTTAGCTATGACTGCAATTTTCAATGTAAACTTTGGGGTATGTGGTAAGTTTTGGTCATATATCATGAATACTATACTATATATTGCATGTTACAATATGCCATTTTAAAGATTAGTAAATTATCTTTCTAATGATACCTAACAAGTGAGGTTATATTTAAAATCGAGCTCAGCAGATGACTTAAAAGAAGACAGGTTTAACAAAAATGCATGCAAATCTACAACAATGCGATTTTGCGGTAGCCTTCAAAATATGACTATTAAAGGTGTAGAGTCCCAGTATTTTTTCTGTCAAAAGTCTATTTCATATTTCTGACATGTTCCTGTATCAAATAAAACAGATTTCATACAAAGCATTGCATTTTTTATTTTGCCAAGCTAAAAAACTGTTAGAATTTGAGATTTACTGTAATTTGCAATGTTAAATTTTGGGGTATGGGGTAAGTTTTGGTCATATTTCACAAAAACTGTATAAGATATTGCATAGTACAATTTGTCATCTTAAATAGGAATAAATTACCTTTATAATGATAACAAACAAGTGAGGTTATGTTAAGAAATAAGCTCAGCAGATGACTTACAAGAAGACACATTTGACGAAAATGCATTTGGGTTGGAAAATGGTGATTTTGTGGTACCCTTCAAAACATGACCATAACAGCTATTGCGTTCCTGTATTTTTTCTGTTAAAATTTCATTTCGTATTCTAGAAATCCCAAGGCTTCTGAAAAATACAGGTTTGTTATCCTGTGGGGGGATGCACGTAGACCCCCTGTAGCCCACGTACGGCCTATATGTTAAACAGAACGTTCCTCGGGTAGGAACTGTTTTATTGAACTGTACTGCGCATGCTCGCAGTCTTGTGCAAGAAATCAAAGCAGAATACATCCAATTACATATTCAAAATACTACATTAGTCATTGAGGAAGTAGTTTCCTGCTTTCTTGGTATGTGCTCATGGATTCTTTTGTTTGGTAGTGTAACCGTACGCGTGGTGTGCTTTTTGTGCTTTCGTTGGGTAATTGCATTGTTTGCGACACCTGGAATTTCACCTTTGTCACTTTGTCTCGGGAAACAAGTAGTACATTCAAATTTTCCGGATTTTTTTACTCCCGTAATTTTGATGGCTTCTGACCTGGCTTTTCTGTCTCCTGTTCCTCCTGGGCGAGTTTTGGAGTTGACGGCATTTTCTCCTGTTTTGATTTCAGGAGTTTTGGGTGTCTTTCCTTCTTGTCCACTTTGAGAGTTTTCTGGTCTACAGCGTGTGTTGGGAGACTATTGGGTTAGACCAAAAAAACTTTACCAACAGTGGAGTTCTGCACACGATGCTGGAGATCTCCCTTCGTGTTTACTTACGGCCTTTTGCGCTCTTTGGCAGTATAGCATTTTGCTGTTTGCCATTTGCACAGGGTTTAGATTGAGTACAGCAACTGAATCACGGGTGAATGGTGGTCTCTGTCCCCATTCCATCTGTCATAATATCTTGATGGTATGGGAAGTTCATTCACCCTTTGGTGTTTTTGTCCTTCCAGGCTAGGTCTTTGACTTGGCTAGGGGTGACTTTTGTCTGTCACCCACCATTGATGGTGTGGTGAAGCTGCTTTTCAGAAGTACGACAAGGTGAAATCTTTCACGGAGATGATTTTGTCGGGTTGGATCTACATTTTTTGAATTTTTGGCTACTAGCGAACATAAAAATCTGGGTAGTCATTTAGCTGGTTTCTTGGATGAGAACTCATTGTGTTTAAACTCTTTGTCTGGAGGGTGCAAAGATTGTCCATATTGAGCACTAGTGCTGTATGGTACATTGCCATTGATATACTCATGATGAGGAGACAGCTGCTCTTGAACCTGCCCTTGGCAAAGGAAGCAACTTGGCCTGCTCACCGTTTGCCATGGCATAGTTCCCTTATGATACTCTAATTTTCAAGAATAAGGAGTTATATGAGCAGAAACTTGCAGTTCAGCAGTTAGCACCCTCTTTGACGGGTAAGCCTAATTCACGTGCCGCGTGCCAGGGACTCGTGAGAAATTATAGGGAGGGAGGAAGGGCCTAATTAAAAAGAGTATACGGAATCTAGGAATTGCGTTAGTTTATACATGCCCAGAGTATATTCAGGCAACACAACAATACCCATCTAAACACTACCTTTGTTACGCCAAACTTACAAAAGTCGGAAATTGAAATTAATTAGATGGAATAAAGTCTTTAGAGACTGAATGTAACCGGACTGCATGCTGGTTTCTTCTCAATCACATGCAATATTTGGTGCCTTGGATCATAGACCCTAGAGTTTGAAGGTCTCAAATTACGGTTGTTGCTAAAAGTCAAGGATCTCGCCATTTTATCCTTAACAAAATTTGATGTTTAAAGTTTCACTTAAAATTTGAAATTCCAGTACAATATCATGTGCTAAAATAAGAAAAATTTAATTTTGTAAATATGAGTTGCCTCCCCAATCAAAAAATTGTTTTGGAATGGAGAAATAAAACCCGCAAGCACAGCCTATGCGGCGTCATGAGGAACATCAGATATGCACCCACTTTTCCTACATTTATTTAATCTTCATGCATCGTAATATGTTTTAAAGCCATGGATTTTCTGTCACAAGCACTAATCTTACCAGCCATGCTAAAATTTAGAACACAAAATAGTCTACTCGAGACAAAAACAAAGTAGAAATATTTCCGGCCTCACAAACCAGAGATACTGAAAATCGTATTCCATAATGTGCAATGGACTGAAAGGGAAGAGAGCAGCATTCATGTAGGAAGGCCGCTTGGGGTTGTTATCAACATTCCCCTGTATTTACTGTGATAACTGAAGTTGACGATACGCACTCTATCTTTGTTTACTTAATCCAGTTTGAATTGCAACAACAGTATTCCCCCGAGATCTGATATGCAGCATGTCTGGAATGGGGAAAATTCACTTTGTTCTATGGGAATGTCCATATGACATTTCTAATTTTAGTGGCTTTTTATTGCAACACGTGCTGATCTCTGCACCTTAACGAATAGTATCGCCCTATGCGTAGGAACGCCACTGCACTGAAAAAAATCGGCTGAGGCAGCGTCCTGATCCTGCACAATGTATCGAATCGAGTTTTATTACCGTTATGCGATAAGACTCTGAAGGAACATGTGGAATTCTACTATGAGACCGATGTCTTCCTTCGTGCGAACATATTTGAAAATTTGCAAGACACGTGTTTACGAACATATAAGCTGCACATTATATATCAACGCCCCGTCTGACATGGGATGCCATGTTACCTTTAACAGGTAATAGATTTAAACTCATTCAGGGCGAGGAGCAGATGACTTTTGTTCAGAGTGCAATTCGAGGTGGTATTAGTCAGTGTAATATTCATTACTTACAAACAATCATCCAAAAGTGGCAACCGCCGACCAAGAGCTACCGCAGACGCAGCCAGCAACTGAAATAAACCATCTTGATGAAAACATTCTCTATGGATGGGCAATGAGCCAGCCAATGCCAGTAGGAGGACCTCATTGGTTGACGAGGGAAGAAATAGAGACAGCTCTAGAAAGGGGGGGCTGGCGCGTATGCCTTTTCACCATGTTCTCTAGAAGTAGACCTAGAATACCCAGAAAAAGTTACATGAAGAACAAAGTGATTTACCTCTCGCACTGCATCACTATTAATTTCCGCGCCAGGTCTCAAGACTAATCACGAGTGTTGTGGACAGAGAGAATTACGTCTTACATTACAGGTTACTTGAATTACATCTGAGAATGGGAATGATACTGAAAAAGATTCATTGGGTGCTTGCCTTCAAAGAAGCATCATATCTCACTGAATTAATATATCGGCTTTAACACTAAAATGAGAACAAAGGGAAAGACAGACTTTGAAAAGAATTTTTATAAACTGATGAGTAACGCAATGTTTGGCAAGGCAATACAAGATGTTAGGAAGTACAGAGACTTTAAATTTGACGCGCGCAGTTGTGATAGAATCCTCAAGTATAATCCTAAGATGAAACTTATACCTATCTTAACTAGGGAAGAGGATGGTGATTCCTGTGACGTGCTCTACTGGAACTAAAACAGGAGGAACATCGGTATGTAAAGCCAGTTTACAATGGCGCGACAAGCTGCTTATGTATGACAGGCATAACAATTACTTTCGCAAGCAGTTCCCGGGTATTAGGTTAGCCATTTATAGATACTGATAGTTTCATTTACAGTGTGCCTCTCCCCTCCCCTAACACAACTTTCAATGATATAGTTCGAGAAGATGTAGAACAGAATGGGAAAGAGTCGATATATGATACTAGTGGGATGAGCTCCACAATAGATGCCGATTTACCGAAGATTAACAAAAAGGTGATAGGTAAATTTAAAAATGAAATGAATGGAGAAGCTATTCTCGATTTCGTCTGCATTCGTTCGAACGTGTATGCTTTTCATACCTAATCTTCTATCACAACCAGATATGAACTGAATATGCTCACGTGGTTTACAACAGGTTCATTAATAGTAGTACGTACGCTTCACAGAATGTTGGATATTCAGTAAACAGACTAGGAAATTTTAGCATTATAAACTCGACAGAACAATTTGACCTGCTAATGTGACCCCTGAAATGGAAGGACTTTGAGTTTGACAAAATTACGAACAGTACAAACTTAGTTATGAAGAATTGAAATTGACTGCTGATGACTCGACATGTATTGACATTTATCAAACACTACTAGATGCATGAAATAATACAGTGTGGCATGAGCTACTGCATACTTTTTGACTGTCATGAAGTTGTGTTAAACAATTGTAATCAAGCATTGAAATTGACTGCTGATGACTCGACATGTATTGACATTTATCAAACACTACTAGATGCATGAAATAATACAGTATGACATGAGCTATTGCATACTTTTTGATTGTTATGAAGTTGTGTTAAACAATTGTACCTTTGACCTATCTCATTTTAAAGTGACAGAACAACGAGCAAGGATATGTTACGCAACATTTGCAGACGTCAGGATAATCACTAACCAAACCACAGGAAAAATGACAGACATTGTAGATTCTGACAGCAGTTCCATTGAGCACACAACGCGGAGTGGAATACAGACTTCTGATAAGACTAGACTTGTATACGATCTACTGCCAGAGTAACTATCTCTGACGAGGATTTATTGTATTATGTTTTTCAATATTTCTGTCAATAAACCCAATTCATACCAATATAATCGACACCCGTGTGAGCCGTGTAATGAGAACAATCAGATATCT
Source organism: Ptychodera flava (assembly GCA_001465055.1). Taxonomy (NCBI): domain Eukaryota; kingdom Metazoa; phylum Hemichordata; class Enteropneusta; family Ptychoderidae; genus Ptychodera; species Ptychodera flava. The sequence goes on along the minus strand of LD345120.1, from coordinate 536,110 downwards.
GTTATATCATTATATGTAGCAGGTTTCATCAATTTTCGCACATTACTCTCAGAGTTAAATCACTAATTACAAACTTTATTTAATATGTAAATGAGTTTATAATTAACTTTTCATTCCCAATACTTCTCAGTACAATTAAATATTCATCAATTCAATATCTGTAGCAAGTTTCATCAAATGTGGTGCTCTAATTATGGAGTAATATCAATAATTACAAGGTTCATTAAATTTGCAAATGAACCCTTAATTGACTCCACACTACTAAATGCTTTACACCACAGTTAGATATAAGTCGGATCAGTATTTGCGGCAGTTTTCATCACATTTTGTGCGGTTAGATCGGAAACTTCATTAAAAAAACTTCATAATATATGCAAATGAGCTATTTGTTAACTTGAAACAGCCAAATGCTTCTCAGTACAATTAGATATTTATCAGATCAATATCTGTACCCGATTTCACTGACTTGGGAGCTGTATTTTCAGAGTAATATACCTAATTATAAAGTTCATTAAATATGCAAATGAACCCTTAATTAACTTTACACTACTAAATGCTTTACACCACAGTTAGATATCAGTCGGATCAGTATCTGCAGCAGATTTCATCAAATTTGGTGCAGTTAGATCGGAGTTATATCTCTAATTAGAAAACTTTATAAAATATGCAAATGAGCTATTTATTAACTCGACACTGCCAAATGCTTCTATTAGTATAATTAGATATATATCAGATCAATATTTAGTGCAAGTATCATCAAGTTCGGTGCAGGAATTTCAGAGTTATGTCACTGATAACAAAAGTTCATTAAATAAGCAAATGAGCAGATAATTGACGTGACACTCACAGTATCATGAAAATGTTCTGAGATTGTCATCTGTGAAAAGTTTCATGAAATTTTGTGCAGTATTTTTTGATATATGTCTGCACTGTCATTACCGTCTCTATAGGGAAACCATTGTATGGAAAAAAACAATATTGCATAACTTCATTAATATGCAAGCCACACTAACCAAAATCGAATCAGTTCTTGCAAGTAGCATATGGTACCTGTGTACCAAATCTGACTTGAATCTGTTAAGGCGTTTTTGAGTTATCGTGTAAACAGACAGGCAGACAGACAGGCAGACACACACACACACACACAGACAAACAGACAGACATCGCTATGACATTAGCCCACGTGTTCACACACGTGAACTAAAAAAACAAAAAGGGGAGAAAAGATGTAGAACAGAATTGGAAGGAGTCGATATATAGTATAGTGGGATGAGTTCTGCAATAGGTGCAGATTTCCCAAAGATTAACAAAAAGGTGATAGATAATTTTAAAGATGAATTGAATAGAGAACCTATTCTCAAATTCGTCGGCATTCGTTCGAAAGTGTATGCTTTTCATACCCCATCTTCTATCACGAAAGAATAAGGGGATAAAAGATGTTTGTGTTCGTAAACACCCTTACTTTGAAGATTATAAGGATCTGTTTGAAAATTAACAGGAGCCCGAGGAGGTACATTGTGTTCAGTTTGTACGCAGAGCTCGTGACATTAGGAGTGAAAGGCGTAGTAAATAAATGATGGTGCCAGGTGATATCAAACATGTACAGTTATATTATCCAGTCACAGGCAAATGGCTGGCAGAAACCACAGGCGACCCAAGTATTACTGAGTTTTTCACACTGTTTTCTCTATCATTTTCTCTTCTTTCTTCATGCTCTGAATGATCGGAATAAATAAAATAAATGGTTTATATAACCTAACCTAACCTAACCTGTGACTCTTTATTTATTTTACACTCCATTACAAGGACGTATATCTCTCATACACACATGCTGTAATTAATTAGTCAACACAACTAATTATGCTAATCCGTGGACTTATCAGGGATTTTACGGGTTGGTCAACATCGCGAAAGATAGGAATGGTTACTAAAAAGGGAAGGTAAGAAGCTCTTCTGAAATGTGTCCAGAAATTACCAAATTGCGGCCTGTCATGACCTTTTATCCAAAATTTACTGCAGCCAATGTATTTCGATGGCCGAGGAGAGCCAGCTACTCTTATTTCAAACGTTTAAATGGTCGCGAACAGTGCAAACCCTGCCAGTGCCTTGCCTGCAGTTCATGGCATGAGGACGTCCGTAAAGCAGGAAGTCGGAAGTTGAAACCTTTGACCTTTACGTTGTTTATATGTGCGCAAACTTGTAAACATATTTACCAGGGACAAGTCTGATTTTGACTAGGGTCAAAGTTCGTGTGGTTTAGCGTGGTTCTCTCAATCAGGTGGTGTTGCTAAGGTTTTGTCTGCCTACCGTCCGTGGGTGGAGGGACGGCCGTCTGCCTTTCAGTTTAGCTGTGCGTTCTCGATAATTTTGCAGTATTTTTTCTCACAAACATAGGAAATTCGTTTAAATTTTAAGAAACATTGATTTTTATATGAGGAATATTCTAGCTTGTATACTCGAATTAAATCAACCGATTTTCTTTGATACAGTTTTTTATATGGTTTGGAGAACTCTTTTGGGCGGCGTCAGATAACAAGTGGAATGAGACAACAACATTTCGTTCATGCATGGATGTAAAAAATAGACCCATGGTTCATGTAAGGAAATCATAGCAAGTACTTCGCGCTGGTGCAAACTCTACGAAATATTATGATATCAAAGATGTTTTCCATGATAGTTTACAAGGTTTCTTGTCTAAATTTGCGGAAATCATCAGAATATCTAAAAAATACTACACGTAATTATGACTACATTTTGTATGTGTAGAGGTGTTGTTTGCCGTTCCGAACGTATGTTCTACACGCACGCGACGTATGGTTATCACTGATCAGCTGATGATGGAACGTAATTTCGTGTAACTAAACTTCTCCATAACGATATGTTGCCGGCAGACATGGAGATAATAGCGAGTGAATAGAAATGATGGTGACTGGTTTAAAAAATTCACAGTGCTGGTGAAAATTCTCACAGGCTTCTTAACGTAGTGGACAACATCATCGGTGATGTCAGTTTGTGTTTCGATGTTGCGAGGTCACCGCTCAGGTGACTTTAGTGACGGGCTACACTGAGCCTCGTCAATCGCTGACTGTACGCCAGAAAAAGAACGGTCTGAGAGTAGTCATGTCGGAAAAAGCTGGAAAAACGGCGATAGTTTGGTGATTTTTAGCGGATTTCTTGTAGTGGTAGGCCCCTAATAACCATGTTGTCGATGAGTGTTGGCAATTTGGATGGAAAATTTTCGAAATATCGACAAACAAAGTTGCGACAAGCGTACTGTCGGGCAGAACATGGACGTTCCCATGGCTGTGGTGGTGACGTTAAAGTCAAAACCAGCCGTAAAAGGCAGAAATCCCGTCCGAAAACACCACAGCTATGGACCCAAAGCTAGCCTAACAGTACAAACGAAGTTTTATAGCCCGTGCGCTGCTTCTTTCGGGAATTTTGTGCACTAACAGCATAAGGCATGATTGAAAATCGATCAGACTAGTAGCGACCATGGAGCTAGAAGCTAGCTCCATGTAGCGACCAACTCTCTTTTATTATGCAAAAAAAGTAACCGGCGAGCTTAATTCTTTGACGCCGTACAGTCATTCTAGTCATGAGCTTGGTTGCTACCGTATTCTAGAAAACAACCGACTTTGATGTCAAAGGCCTGTTGCTGGTATGTACTTTGAGACAGAAAATAACGATATGTTACCGGTAGACATGGAGTTCATAGCGAGTGCAGAGAAATGAAGGTGACTGGTTTAAAAAAAATTCACAGTGCTGGCCAAAATTCTCCAGTGTGTGCTCCTGCTAATGTGTCACCATTGTGCCTTGAATCACGACACGGTTTGTAAATTATACTTGGTATATACACTCCCAGAAAACGACGACGTGAAACATACATCTATATAATTTTGTTGAAAAACTCATGAAACGGCAACTCCGGCGATCTTTTTTCTGCTTGGTCGGTCGATACTTTCTGGGTGGCATTTGTTACATGGAGCAGGACCATGTCTACTTAGTTATGTTAGAATTTGGCACTTGGCAACGAAAAGCATGCGCGTTTCCAGCGTTCCTTTCGATCTAACTTCCCGTTTATTTTTGAATAATGAGCAGTGTTTGTTTGCGCATATCATGAATATATAAGCGTCCACTAGGTTTACGGACGTCCTCGGGACATGTTTCCCAAGATCTTCATACCTTCTCCTTTTTCATTGACATCACTATCTTTCCGATGTTGACCAACCTCTGATAAGTCCACGGATTAGCATAATTAGTTGTGTTGACTAATTAATTACAGCATGTGTGTATGAGAGATATACGTCCTTGTAATGAGTGTAAAATAAATAAAGAGTCGCAGGTTAGGTTAGGTTAGGTTATATAAACCATTTATTTTATTTATTTCGATCATTCAGAGCATGAAGAAAGAAGAGAAAATGATAGAGAAAACAGTGTGAAAAACTCAGTAATACTTGGGTCGCCTGTGCAGAAACTAGACAGATTTGGTGGGTTGAAAAATCAGGCTAACTAAAATAGAATAGACTGTAGTCTACTGTTCTCAACAACGAGCATTGCATCGCTGATAACATAAACATGAGCAAATATTTGTCATCGTTGGCGTAGGTGCCACTACTTAATTGATGTATCCTTTTTTTTCGAATTCCCAGTTGTACACCATCTTTTGTGTTACTTACCCTTAATCCATTTCCATGAAATTCAATTATATATCTTTAAAGCTACGCAGATCAATAAATAACAAAATTTATTCTTCAAATAACTGACTTTATCCATATCAATTTCACACCAATCCTTATTTTCTGCAAAATACCAAAATGTTTCATATTAAAAATGTCTCGGTATCATCTTCTTTGCATACATTTTATTCGGGATACCCTCAATCGTTACAGAAACAGATTCAACAGATGGATTTATGAAAAAATCGCTTCACGCTACGACGACGTCACATTAACATTTTCATTTATAATTGTGTCCGATTGATTGAATGGGATTGTTCTAAAGTGCCGCACATGTTCGTACAGAAAACTCTTACCATGATTGTAATACCCGGTGTATTTCTTGCGAGGACGTCATCTTTAATAGTTTCATACTCCTTCTGAACGTTCGTTAATTTGTAATAGGCTGTGTCGCCATTTTTACCGACAATTAATTTGGAGATGGGCGTAAGCGCAATTTCCCATTTGCTATGACTACCTAACACCAACGGATAGGTAATCCCATGGACTGTGATGAAGGGACGAGTCAGCCGAATGGCATATTTCGTGTTACCTCATGAAGTAAATTATCGTCAGTGACATTAACATCTGCATCGGGCTCACCACTTCTTAATTTTCTCAGAATCCCATAAAGCGCCATGTTTGCTCTCTCCTTTTGATGTTTGTAGAGATCACAAAACATTCAATAAAGTTACAGTTACTCAAATCGAGAAGTATCTGCCCCTCAAATTTTAAAACCATGCAATTGATTATATTTTTTACATCATTTTGAACTACTCGATTATTTTCATGACCCGATATTATGAGGTCAAAAACCAGAATGAAGGTATCTGGAACTAAAACTACTCCTGGACCACCTTCCAACTTTGGACACCGAATGTAAAGTGTCTCGCCTGACTGTGCCTGACTTGGATTATGAGTAACCACATGATGAGTCCTTTCTGTCTTTGTTCCCTGTGGGTGTTGGCTGCTGAAAGTTGGTAACAATGATAGATTGTATGGCATTTTGTTTCCTAGTGTTGTATATAATATATTCAGAGTAAAAATCACATATTAACATAAATGTTTCCATCTGACTGAAATATATACCGGTTACCTCTGTTGTGAATAAGACGAAGGACCCAATATTATTGCAGATTATTGGCTTCTGTATCATCTTCAGTATCCTGAAAGACTACTATGAATTCTAGACGCTTAAAGAAGTTAGTCTTTTGACAGTCCTTGATAAAAGCTAAAATGTTATGATATAGGTTATCATGTTTGAGCCTCATACCTGGATTAGCCAGAAGGATATGACAATTTACTCGCCGGAGTTTACACCATTCCAATTAGACAGAGAAACCAAAGAGGTTTTTATTTTTAGAAAGAAATTTTGCAATATTCTTTTTGCCAAATATAATGGAGGGGCCGCAGTGCCGTATATCAATGCATAATTTTATTTACCATGACTAATGTTGAATCTGTCAAAAATACGTATACCTGTTCTCCAACAAACCTGAACCACTGATCCTGCTGTTTTTAATAAAAAAAACTGATGAGGGATCAGATTAAACGAGGTATTGTGGCAGCACTTTTTGTGGCTGGGGTTTTTAACATTCACAAAACTCTCTGATAATTTCCTTTGCTTTTGTGTATGCTTTGGGTGGGCTACTATTTCATGAGCTGCCATTTCCTGGGTTAGCTGAGTGGGGCGACCCCTTTTAGCCACAGCCAGGGCAATTGTTGATATTGTCATTCCAATGGCTGTAACAAATGCAGCGATTGTTATACCATGTCGTTGAAATAACTCTGTCAGCTTCAGCTTCAGTGTCAATTTTGGATCGGAAATTACGTCACGAAGAGACCTAGTCTGCGCCAGTCTTTCACGTGCCCCACTGATTTGGTCATGGTGCACTTCAATTGGATTATTAATTTTAGCTGGTCTTGTTCTGAGTTCAGGTGCAAGAGCTGCCGCAGGCTCCGTCTGCTCTGACAGAATTTTATCTCTTTCATTGTAAAGCTCATTAAGACGCATATTCGCCATCTCTAATTCATCTACGAAAGCTCTGTAGTCAGGGTTTAGATTTTTCCAGTCATAGATTCTATTTTTTAATACCTTGTATTTTATGCGCATTACCGTTAGAGTCATGTCCTCAGATTTTTAGTTCATCTCTGAGTCATTCCATATCACTAGGTGTCAGCTCATTGGCTGGCACACTCGATCGTAACGCATCTTCAGAACGCAATGTAGAACTCACATTGTCGGGCTCTGCCCCCCCCCCCTCGAATACTTTTCTTATAAATTCAGAAGCTCCTGGACCTTTTATTGAGGAGCGCGCTAAAAACCCCTTCCTTTCGTTTTTGACAGCCTGATGTCTTTATAATACATCTTTCCGCCCTTAATCTTAGCATCCAAAAGCAAAAAAAATCTCGTGCTGACGGATCAGTGATATTTGTCTCTTTTAAGAATTCACCAACCATTTGCTCTCTAAGTTCTATTCTCTGATCAGTCAACTGATCCACCTGCAGGCTGGCGCCTGAGCTATCGTGTAAGCTGCAAACCAGAAAAGGGTCAGCTTCTGTACGGGCAAAAGATGTTTTGTCAGAATCATCATCCAAATTTGATTTACAGAGATATTCCTGAAGTTCTATATTTTTTCTCCTCAGTAGTATATATAATTTGTTTTCTGTGACAGGGAATTCCCCCTTACGCGTTTGCCTATTGTGCATGCGTGGAAGAGGGAATTCCCCACTGAGTCCCTATCGGAACGAGATATAGTACAGAAGGGGTAATCCCCTCTTATGCGTTTGCCTATTGTGGGAAATCCCCTAATCCTTTTGTATTCGCACTGACATGTCTATACACGCACAGCTGTCTGACCTATTTATAAACACACAACATATATAAACACGTTTTGAAGGTGTACGGGGAATTCCATGTGCACAATCAAACTAGTCTATATAAAGGGCTTTTACCCCGTGTTGTCAGTCAGTCGACGGAGGCACACACTAACAGAAGCAGAACCGGAGTCCAGCTGATGTGAGTATGTGAATTTTTTCCTACTGCATGACTGAGTCCTGAATTTCCAGTAGGTTTTTTCTGAACTCGGAGTTAACTAAAATAGTAAAGACTTTAATCTACTATTTTCAACAGAGACCATTGCATCACTGATAACATAAACATGAGCAAATATATTATCATCGCGAGCGTCGTCGCCAACCTTAACTGAGGTGTCTTTCTTCAGGATTTCAAGCTGTATTCCGTCCTTTGTGTTCATTACTCTAAGACCATTTCCATGAAATTCAATATCTTTAAAGCTACGCAGATCAATAAACAGACAGAATTTATTCTTCAAATAATCGACCTCATCTATATCAATTTCACACCAATCTTTATCTTCTGCAAAATACCGTCGTGCTTTGGACCAAAATTGTCTTGGTAGCATCTTCTGAGCGTATATTTTGTTCGCAATACCCTCAATCATTACAGACACAGATTCAATGTGTGGATTCACTATTCAGTTCTGACTGATTCTGATTTTTAGTGAAGAGTATCGCAATACCTCTCATGCTACGTCGTGGCACATTTATATTTTCATTGATAACATTGGTTGATTCTTTGAGTGGGATTGTTCTAAAGTAATGTAAATGTTCGTAAAGGTAACTTTTACCGTTGTTGTAATAACCAGCAGTTTCTCTCGCGAGTGTTTGATCACTTAATGTCTCATATTCCATTTGAATGTTTTTTAATTTATAATTGGGTGTATCAACAACATTATTACTGACAAGTAATTGGGAGGCGGGTGCAAGCGTAATTTCCCATTCAATATGACTCCCTAACACTGATGGATATGCAACCCCATGACCTGTTATGAGGGGATGAGACAGACGAATAGCATATTTTGTTTTATACGCGTCGAAAAGTAAAATATAGTCCCATTTTGAAAGCCTGTCGTCATTTGTATCGGTCGCGCCACTTCTCAATTTTCTTAGATTTTCATTCTGAATTCCATACAGTGTCATGTTCGTTCTCTCCTTTTTATGTTTGAAGAGATTGCGATAACATTCAATAAGATTATATTTATTCAAATTGAAAAGTGCCTGCCCCATACGCTCCACCAAATTTTTTGCAACATTTTGTACTACTCGGTTTTCTTCGTGACCCATTACTTCGAGATCAAAAACCAGGTCGAAAGTATCTGGAACTAGTACTATTCCGCTTCCTAACTTCGGACATCGTATGATAAGTGTCTGGCCTGGATCTGCCTCACTTGGATTATGAGCAACCACATGATGAGTTCTTTCTGACTTCGTTCCCTGCGGTATTCGGTTGCTGAAAGTCGGTAATAATGATCTATCGTATCCCATTTTCGTGTAATGTATATAGTAACTAAGAAGAAAAAAATTACAGTTAAAAAGAAAATTAATCACATCTTAAGTTTCACTTCGTGTATATAATAACTCAGAAGAAAAATTCAAAAATAAATCACATCTTCGTGTATTGTATGTTGTAACTCAGAAGAAAAAATCACATCTTCACATAAATATTTCCATCTGACTGAAAGATAAATCGATTACCCGTGTCACGAATAAGTCGAAGAACCCAATATTCTTGGAGATGATGAGCCTCCTGGTCATCCTCAACATCCTGGAATACAGCTGTGAATTCTAGGCGCTTAAAGAAGTTAGTCTTTTGACATTCCTTCACGAAAGCTAATATGTTATGATATAGATTATCATCTTTGAGTCGGACACCTGGATTTGCTCGAAGGATATGTCGATTTACTCATCGGAGTTTACACCATTCCAATTCGACAGAGAAACCAAACAGGTCTTTATTTTTAGAAAGAAACTTTGTAGTATTCTTTTCACCAAACATGTCGATTCCGTAGGGGTCATATATCAATACATAAATAACAATTTTATTTATTATACCTACGGAGTCGTCTTCAGAATTTATTAGACTCTGTATCAATACATAATTTTATTTATTATGACTAAAGTTAAACCAGTTAAAAATATCCATAGCTGTTCTCCAACAAATCCGACAACTGATCCTGCTGTTTTTAATAGAAAACTAACAAGTGAACCGATTAAACCTGGTATTGC
>LD345120.1:514256-524750 GCA_001465055.1 Ptychodera flava | reverse complement strand
CAAACTGCACAAAATGTGCCTGCTCGGGCTCCTTCCCAGTTTCAAACAGATCCTTATAGTCTTCAAAGTTCAAATGTTTTCTAACACAAACATCTTTTATACCTTTACTTTTTTCGTCTCGGAAGTTGGAGTTTGAAAAGCATACACTTTCGAGCGTATGCCGACAAAATCAAGAATAGGTTCTCCATTCAACTCATCTTTAAATTTACCTATCACCTTTTTATTAATCTTTGGAACTCCTGTCCCGTCTTTCATCCCACTAGTATCATATATCGTTTCCTTACCATTCTTTTTCACATCTTCTCGGACTATATCATTGAAAGTGCTGACGCTGGCGGTATCTGCAGAAGGAAGAGGCACACTGTAAACAAAACTGTCAGTATCTATGTAGGCTAATCGTATTCCAGGGAACTGCTTTCGAAAGTAATTGTAATGCGTCTCATACATAAGCAGTTTAGAAAGTTCAAGTACTGCCGCGCCAATGAAAACTGGCTTTTTATATTCATATTGATCCCTTTTCAGTTCCAGTAGGACACTGTCACAGGAATCACCATCCTCTTCGGAAGTTATGAGAGTTATATGTTTCATCTTTGGATTATACTTCTGAACCTTTTTATGACCACTATCCGTACTACTCTGGCCCGAAACAAATTTAAAGTCTCTGTACTTTCGAACCTCTTCTATTGTCTTGCCGAACATCGCGTTATTCATCAGCTTATAGAAATTCTTTTCAAAATCTGTCTTCCCTTTTGCCCTCATTTTAGTGTTAAAGTCAATATATTCCACGAGACACGGTGCCTCTTCGAAGGCAAGCGCCCGATGAATTTTTTTCAGTCGCATTCCCATCCGAAGATAGAATTCAAGCAACTTATAATGTAAGACGTATCTCTCTCTGTCCATAAGACTTGTAATCAGTCGACTCCCTCTGGCGGTAGCTCCCTGCCTCGGAAATTCGTAGTGGTGTGGAGCTAGAGGTAGATCGGAATGTTCTTCATGTAATTCGGTAGGGTATTCTAAGTCTACTTCTAGAAAACTTGGCGGAAATCTAGCGCCGGCCCAGCCCCAATCCAAGCCTGCTCCACCATTCTGAGCAGACCATTCTAAATATTCTTCCTTTGTCATCCAATGAAGTCCGCCAACCGGCATCTGTTGACTCATTGCCCATCCGTAAAGATTATTAGCATCGAGATATTTTATTTTGGACAGCGGCTTCTCCGGATCGTAATTCCTGCCAGTGGCGGCGTAAGCCGGATGATTTGTCTGTAAATAATGAATATTACACTGACTGATGCCACCTCGAATTCCCCTCTGAATGAAATTCATCTGCTCAGCATCTTGAATGAGTTTAAATTTATTACCTGTGTAAAGTAACATAGCATCCCATGTCAAGCCGGGCGCTGACATATAGTGGGCTGGATGTAACTTATATGCTTCTAAACATGTGTCACGGAAATTTTCGAATATATTCGCAAGAAGGAGAACGTCCGTCTCACAATAGAATTCCATATAATCACGAATCATCTTACATTCAACTTCATCCCATACTTGCAATGCATGTTCGTAATCAGACTCAGAAATCCCCTCTTCCGTTAATTCGCTATAAAATTTGTGTCGTGGTGGGAGCTGGTCCTCTTCCAATCGCTCTGGAGAATCTAAATATTCATACGGGAAGAAACCTTTGGCCCGCTGAATGTCCGGGTACGAAAGTGGTACTGCCGTCCATCCATCCTCTGGCACAGTCTTTGCCAACTTCGCGAGCGACCCAGACATCAACTGAGCACTGTCCATAAACTTTATAGAAAAGAAACGTTCCTTTGTCTCCCTCCCCCCATCGACAACAATTGAGGCACTAAAAATAAATGTTTTCATAAGACACAAAATTCCACCGTTGCCCATCTTAGCTATGATATTTGGCTCTGGTTCGTTACCCCCTCCAGTGTCAACATCCCTGATTTCATGTATTTTTTGTAAAATAAAAGAACCATCGTATCCCTTGAGGTTGTGAAAGTATATAGGAATGGTTCTTGATGGGCGGCACTTTTCACAATAAAAAGTATCATCGCCACCCTTCACTATTCGGTATCCGGCTTGATCTCCACATGCAATACAGTCTGGATCATTGTAATTAGATCTATCTTTCATCGGTTTTATTTTCCAATAATATGATTTCGAATAATTCTCAGCCCTTTTCTTCATATCCTTTAGAAATTCTGTAACACAATCTGTACCTGTGAATGTTCTTTTACTAAAAACTTTCGGCCTGTTCTGGCCTGGCCATCGTTCAAGCATAACATACGAAAGACAAATTGGAATGTGTCGGCCGGTGTCCTTCTCAATAATTGCCTCAGTATCTGCATACACGTAGGGACAGGGCACCTTCTTCTTATGTCCTTCTTATGTCCTTCAAATTGACATACTTCCTTAGGAAAAACTGGCTGAGCAGTGTCTGTTCCACAGTATACCTGATGTATTTCTAATTCTTCTGTTGACGCAAAACCCCGCTTACAAACCATACAAATACACTTCCGTCTGTGCACATTCTTATGATCATTTTGAGAATTAAGAAGGCGATTTAACGCAGTAATTGGTACATAGTGACCTGCGTCTTCGCCGACTATTAGTAAGATATTCGCTATTTGATCCCCTTCCGTTCCGATAGGGGAACGAGCTCCGCCTTCGGAACGGGCTCCGCTACTATATAACACAGTTATGCCTGACTGATCGGGATCATTTTCGTAGATCTGAAATACTTGGAGTTTGATGCCTGGATTTTGCTGCTCGAAGCGCTTGAATACAGTCTCATCGGCGGGCGTAGGAAATGGTATTCCATCAAAACAGTAATCGGCCATAAATGGAGTGTACGTATTCCATTTTTTTCTAGTCTGACCACATTTCTTTTCACGAAACGTGATATCACCTAACTTTATACTTGCTACAACTGCGTATTGAAAACAATTCTTGCTACCGAAAGGAAGAATAAGATCACTCACACAATGCTTATTTTTTAACCATCCAGGAAGTTGAATCGGGCTGGTGCGGCTGGCCCCGAGTAAAACTTCTACTAGAATTACTTCAAAATTAAGTATCTCCTCGAGAACGAGACCAGAACCCTCAACATTTTCAATTGTATCAAGCATATGGTCGTAGCGATCTATTAATTGTTGTTTCACATCCGATCCCGCTGTGCCTCTTACATCTTTTGTGTATGTATCTTTTAATTTAACAGGCAATGTACGATTTTGTGTATTACCGTTTTTCGGATCCACTAATTTGACTTCCATTTCTGTATAAACAGAGTACATCTTTCTTATTTTGGTCATACCTTCGATATCCACCAGCGTTTCGATATCCTCGACTCGCTTGACTTCAGGAAATTCTTTTCGTAAAACTGCCCCGTCGAATACTTCGGTTAAGGCTTTTCGTAAGCGGCGCCTAACATCAATATTCTCATCCATAATAATCTTTATAATATATACTATCCTAAAAATTTTTAAAAAAGAAAAATAATTATTCTTAGATAGGTCATCAAAATCTACTATAATATTTTTGACAGCATTTATTTGTTTATATATCTCGCCTAATCTTTCTAAGTCGACTAGTTCTTCCGCATCTTGAATTTCTGGTTTATTAGCCGTGGCACAAAATAACCTCCCAACAGTGAAAGAAAGGGTACGCTTATTTAAGCGCGGTTTAAATGCTAAGAATTCTATCTTACTACCTTTTTGGATATTACAAGGTACAATAGCAGGATTTTCTCGGGCTGGCAATGGGCTCACTGCTTTAAAACCACAGTCGATTTCTTGAACTATATCAATACATGTAGTGAAATCGTGATTGTGAATCCCTCTTTTAAACCGAAATTTAAAATACTTTGTCTGTGTGTCGCTCCCTTGCTTCTGATACACTTTAGATGGATTGTAAAATAATCCGCAGGAATTATTCTGGGAGTGAGCGGCCAGGTTTGCAGCATAACTTTTAGCAGTGCTTGCATCGAAACTTTCACCTAAGGTACGGAATACTATTAAATCGGTAAACTTTTGAAGACTTTGTTGCCAACGGACACACATTTCATCACATGTAGCAGGATCTCCTACTGAACCATATTTAGGCCCGATGGGGAAAACCACTTCTAGCTCACTGTCTACATATATAATAGGATCTACATATTCACCAAATATGAGTTTGCCGTCACTGATTTGAATATTGTTTTCTCCACTTTCAAGTATTTTTATTCCATCTGAAATAGAAAGGATTGCCATTGTCTTATCATAATATATCTTTACGAAATTTTTTATTTTTTTTTAAATTTCTATGATATAGATAGCACAAAAATGTCATACATATTTATAAATGGACCAACTGGAAGTGGTAAGAGTTACGATGCAGTAAATTCGGTGGGCGCCACCGACCACATTATTTGTGACTCTTCCATAATTCAACATCTGACTTTTTCTCGAATCCGTTCCCACGTTTCCACGGATTCAGAAAAAAAGATTGTTTCAAAGGCATTTGACCATTTACATAGTTTCATTATCATATTCAAAGATATGCCTTTTGATTATTGCAGGCGGAATATTCTGACTCGAGCAAGACAATATGAAATAGCCGCCTTAAAAGAACTAGAAGAGATTCATGATAAGTTCAAAAAAGTTTTCTTAGAAATTTGTAATGACTACAGGCTTCCATGTTTGGTAATTCATCAATCTCTTACGCCTGAAGTTCTCAAGAATATACTTAATCCTACAATCGATACCGAGACAGTCGGGCCAGTAGATTTTCCACGAGCTTTTGACTTTGGAATTGCATGGGGCTCACGCGATAGCGGCGGCAGCCAGGGATTTTTTATAGACGGTTTCGGCGAGGAGGAACTTGAAAAAGCTTATTATCCACCTGGTCAAGAACAACTAGAACAACCTCGAGTCTCACTCAAGAACCTACACAAACTTCTTAATGCTTGTGAAACAGTGTGTGCTTATAATGCTCCGTTTGACTTACAGGCACTTGATATGATGCCGAAGGAGCCCTACGGTTACGGGCAAGACTTTAAAGTTACTTGTCTATGGCTCATGTCAGTTGTGTACATTATACTTCAACCAGAACTTATCGATAAAGCTGAACAAGGAGGACTGGAAAGAACGGACCATGGCAACATGAGAAGTCGCTTTGAAGATCTTGCAAACTTAATATGTGCCTCTGGAGTATCACCTCATCCACATACAGCCAAAAAAGATGCAATAAGTTAACATTACTTACGACAATACATGATAAATACTTGGCCAGGTGGTTGGAAGCGGGGTGGTGGTAAACTGACACTTTCGGCTTTCAAGAAATTAAGGCTTGCTCCATGGTACTTATTGAATAACTTTCGTAATTACTTACGTTTATAGCACCAGCACAGGAACTACAGAGAGTACTCCTTCGGAACCCCTACGGTTACGGTTCCGTTAGGGCTACTAAGTTCCAATAACATTTTCCTCTGGCTCCCAACTATTGAACCTTTCTGGATAACCTTTCCATTTTATCAGATAATATTTCTTTCCTCTAATTTTTTTCGTCTTCAAAATTCGTTCTACTCTGTACAGCTCGTCGGCACCAGCAGCGCTCTGAAGTTCATCGGAATAGAAAGTGCCGAGTATTTCCTCTCCATTCAGATCTTTTATTTTGTAAACTGGCGGCGTTCCCAATCCAGCTGCATACACCACTTTTGAAACTATGAAAATCTCCTCTGTCCAATTTGGTAAATATCCTTTCCTGAAAGTGGTCTTGTATTTTGTAATTCGAACCCGTTCTCCCGGCTTGAATTCAGGGTTAGCTCCCATGGCTGCCAACTCAGGGTAAAGTGTATAAAATGTCTGCCAATCGTTCTCCTCTGTTACATCAACGGGTTTCATTTTGATACTTCCGTGTATGGTGTTATTGTAATTCTCGAGAAGTTGTGGTAGAATGGGGAGCCATTGGCGTGTCTCTCTGTATGTGAAATATTTCCACATCATCGTTTTAAGAGTACGATTAAAACGTTCCACAACACTAGCTTTTTTGTCACTGTAGGTGTGAAACCAGTGAATTCCCGACTCCTCCAACCATTTCTGCATTTTTCGGTTAGTAAATTCCCGCCCCTCATCTGTCTGAAGTTTGTCGGGTTGCCTCCTGGATTTCTTAATTATGTCTTGTAGCGCCTTCAGAGTATCATCAGCCGTTTTTGACTGTATCGGCCTTGCCCATGCATATTTACTGAGCACATCGATTACTGTTAGCATACATGTATCGAATGGTGAAGGGAATTCCACGAGATCTTCCTGCCAAAACTCGTCTATCGATGTTACGAAAACGCGCCGGCCGCCCGTAGCACGAGTACGAGGTACCGGTTTATGTAGATTATAAGTTAGCTGAGTTTTTAACCACTCCTGCACCTCTTTCTTAGTAACTTTTAGTCCGCTGGCATGTGCTGCGTCATATAATTTTTGTACACCTCCAAAACCAGTTTTCAGGTTGTAATATAATTCTCTAAGAGTACCTTCGGTGTTCCTATCTGTAGAGCCTTCAGGCCCTATCGGCGAAGCCATTATTAGCTTAGCAGCTGTTTATATTGAACATAATAATGTTTATATTTCGATACTCCTGTTTTTCCTATTATACGAAAAATTGTATGTCGTACGGATGCTGTAAATGAAATACTAGTTTACTGAATGGTGTATTTTTCAATTGTCTGATTAGGTCCACGACTTCCCGTTCTGACACCTCCATTCCATATTCTTTTATAATAGTCTTGTTGTCTGTCTTACTCGGTGTGTAAAATAGTAATAACATCTGTATGTTTTCCCTAAATGGTTTACTAATACTAGTATATTGTTGAGTCAGAACCCAGACAGATAATCCATCGTGTCTTGCACTGAAACCAAGTTTGACTAAAACGTCACTGCGCTTCTTCATATCTTTGGACGAGGCGCAGTCGTCGAGGATTATTAAAGTGTTCGTGCCAGCCCATTCTTTATGTATGAAGGCTAGTGTATCATTCACAGCATCGAGTCCGACCGGAAATATAAACACATTGTCATCGGCGAAAATGAATTTTTTATTATACGTTTTATTGTTCATGAATGTTGGACAAATGAAAACTATATATTCAAATTTCCTTAAGTACGGACCGGTGAGGAGATCCATCACATATTCAGTTTTACCTGGATTTGTCGGTCCAGTTACAATCATGTTGAATGGCACTGTTGCATACATCGAATCTATATACTGTACATAAATGTAATGAATATGGCTAAAGATAACAAACCAATTTTGCCGTATTCGTGAATAGGATCCACGCCAGCGACTTTCTGTGCTGCTGCCTTCCGTTCCGAAGCCGTAACCGTAGGGTTCCGAAGGGGCGATTTGGGAATCCGACTCGTGTCATTGTGAGGCGGCTTTCCGGGATGCTCATCCTGCCATTTCACAGCATCCTCTTCCCCATCCATCTCATGTTTAGTGCTTTCTTTAATTTCTGTGTTTATATCTCCATTCACCCCGAAGGTCATAGATTCAGTTGCGTATTGCAATTCACTATTATAACCTGCGATTGAAGGGCCCGAAAGAATAACCATTTTAGACGGTAAGAGAAGTAAATTGGGCGAAACTGCCATATCAAGTTTGACACCAGTATTCATTATTGTGTCTTGGTATCGCCTATAACTGATTACTTTGTCGGTATTATGAATTTCATCTTCGAGGAGAACGCCGAATTCTTTTCGGACTTGCTCTGCACTGCCAGTATCGCCCACTATGGTACTGCGAATATTTGCTTGTGCACCGAGTATGCAATATACGTAGGCTTCAAGGCTTTCATTGAGGCGGGCGAGACCGGCCTTTGTTAGTCCCGAGTCTCCCTTCAGAGGGATGAAACTATTATATTGCCCCTCCGATCCATCGTTTCGGAAGAAATAATAATGTGGCCTGTCTTTGGTGGGCAGTACATGTTTTTTCTTTCCAAAAATTGTATGTGTATAGAAAACGCCTCCGTCGGCGGAGAGGAAAAAGTCATGACCATTGTATATTGCTTTTGGCTGTCGAACGGGGCCACGATTAGTGTAATATATATAACCATAACCAAGACCTGAGTTTTGGCCGCCGCGATAACGAAAGTCGGACTTCGTTGGGCTTATATTTCCAAATTCTGTACATAGAAGTTCATATTGGACGAGATTGTACGGATTGTCGCCGGCTTTGAAGACAGAGGTATCGTCTGGAAGTGCAACGCCCATTTCATGAAGAATACGACGTATTGTAAAATATACATGAAAACGGCAGAATGATCGTATTTGTGGTGGAAATTTCTTATCGAAGAGATGGGCGAATGATATACCGCAACCAGTAGTGCTGCACCATACAGAGAAATTTAATTGCTGGTCCCAGTATTTCATGTGCGGGCCGCCAAGCCATATATTACTTTCTTTAGCTGATCGATGAGTGATTACGTTATCTTTGAACACATCCCGAGGATGAAAAGTAAATTTATCTGTCGGCGTTACATATATTTCTAAGTCCATGAGAATAGGTTTTACTCCCCCGTTTGGTTTGGAAGGAATATCAGCATGCTATACTGTCGGTAAGCTCGTCTTATTCAATTGAAAAGCAACTGGGAATGCATCTGTACTCATGATTTGTGTTTCTATATACAGATAGATATTAATTGAGGAGAATTTTTAATACTTCAGAATCGGAATCCCTATCGGTACAGTTCTGTTAGGGGTACTGACATTCCAGACTATGTTAATACTATATTTCGGATTCAGGTTTAAACGAATTTTTTATTTTTTACTAAGAATAGATAACATACTGCAAACAATGGAGAATTTAATAAAGACATCGGCAGCGGCAAATACGACAGCGGCACTACCAACCGCAGCGTCGGACGCCCGATCCATAACAGAGACTAAACGTGAAAAAATACTCTGTGTCATCGCAAGTGGTCAAAGTAAGTTATTTTTTGGTAAGGAGATTTCAGTTGCTGACGTAGAAAAATGGGAAGATGAAACAGTAATTAAAGCCTTCAAAATGTACGAAGCGAAATATAGTTCTCTTATAAGTGATAATATCACTCAAAGTTTCATAGATCTAGGAGCCCGCGCAATAAGTCAGGTAGTTCCGATCGATGATCGAGATAACTATGCCACTGATCTTAAAAAGGATTTTATTCTAAACAGTGAAATAAAACGATTATCAGGACGGATAGCCTACACATGGGGGCCCATACTTGCTCTAGTTTCAACCGGTTTAATTACGGGCAAACATTTAAATTTTAAAAAAATCGGGCTTAATATAATACCTGAAATAAATGGATTCAACTTCGCAAGTACCGACATCGACTCAGCAAACGGAAACGGCTCCGCCAGAGACTCTGTCACCACAAGCCCCTCCGACGACTACGCCACAGCGCAATATAGAGAAAATTACATTACCGACGAAGCATCCAGGGAGAGTGGCTGCAGGGAAGCAACTAGCAGAATGGAACAAGCAAAACAAGAAGTTGAAGCGGCAAGCAATGACTAGCGATAGCTCTGCGGTAGCGACTGAAGCAAACTGTATAAGCCCCTTTCGGGACGTTCCGCCTACGACGAAAGAATAGTGTGATAGCTGGTATAATAAATGTTATCTTGTTTTAGGAATTATAGGAGTTTCATTGACTGCATTAGGACTATATTGGGGGCGTGCTCGGCATAATTGTCCCCTCCGGAAAGATGAGCAAAATCAGAAAGTGACAAAAACAGAGCCCGTAGCGGCTCCCTCCAGAACGGAACCAAGTCCCAGCTCCTCTACATTGTATGAGATGGATTAACTCCGTAATTATTTTATTTTTCTATTTCATATACTTGTCAGCAATCAAGGATACTAAAACAGTTGTAAACACAATGTACGATGGTATTGTAATCGCAGGACTTACGATGGGATATCTAATGATCTCCAGCAAATTTCTGAAAATGGATATGGGTGATCCAAGTCGACCAAATTTAATTCGATTGGCAAAATTAGGCGGTGCGACTGCTGCCGTGGTTGCGACCAAAGATCTCCTTGAACAGAAAAATATTATTCCTGCAGAACCTTATACTTTGTAATGTATATATAACGCAGAGATGATCATTTGGATTGAAAGCAAAACTGGCAAACCGGTTACTGTTAATTTTTACCCTTGCATTGACATATCACAGTTTACGAAGATAAGACTTTTACATTGTTCACTTTTATATTCGTGGTATAACATAACGGGGGCTAATAGTATATTAAAATATCAAGAAGGTGACCAAGCGAAGAAGACTAAATCAATACGTCCAGGTAACTACAATATCGATACACTCAACAAAGCAATCGGGTTGAAGCAAAAAATTAATTTTGAAAAACATCTGCCGACAAACCGCGTTCTTCTAACTTTGGCTAAAGATATTAAAGTTTATTTTAATGCTGCAGGTAACTTCGCTAACCTCGTCGGCTTTTCAGATAAAAATGAGGACAACC
>LD345120.1:501287-514237 GCA_001465055.1 Ptychodera flava | reverse complement strand
TGTTAACAAGTACAAGTTGCTTGATTTTCGCCGTTGGCTTGAGCCTGTTAACCCATACATTACACTACTCGGTATACCGATTCACCTTAAAATTAGTCTTCTTAATACAATAATGAAGACAGATAATATACTGCGAAGGTGGATAAATAACGGGGAGAATTATTGCTCATATACAGCTAACGGAGTTCCAGTAAGATTATTTTGGGACACAACTTTAAAGAAACTGGGTCTGAAAAGTGTGGGGGAGGGGACAGCTGAATTAACTTTACAGACTGCAAATCAACAGATGACTGATAATATGAAAATAATTGAACATGGTACAGTTTTTATCAAATGCATTAACCCTTTCACCCCCAGTTCCCTGTATACGGGTCCAACTTTACCATAGAAAACAATGGATTTGAGACAAACCATGGTGGTGAAAGGGTTAAATTAGGTTCAGGAGACGAGTTTGATGATTTAGTTGGAAATATCGCTATGAAAACAGATTCAAGAACGGGTTGCAATATTATCATAACCATTGATAAAGATACAAAGGATTTAGATATTGTTGCTCGTAGTAGTCCTCCGGAAGAAAGTAACAACATTTCATTTGTTAAAAGAAATACAAATTACACTTTAGATATCAGTACCATTTATCTAAAACGTCTCATTTTGTTTGAAGTAATGGTCTTCCGACATATTTTAAGTTCGGAGGAAATTAATAAAATTTTATCTATCGGGTGAACAAGTTCGTACCGATAGGAACTCCCGGAACCGTAACCGAAGGGATTCTGTAGAAACTGTAGAATATCAAGCCTCAGTCATGCAGTAGGAAAAAAATTCACATACTCACATCAGCTGGACTCCGGTTCTGCTTCCGTTAGTGTGTGCCTCCGTCGACTGACTGACAACACGGGGTAAAAGCCCTTTATATAGACTAGTTTGATTGTGCACATGGAATTCCCCGTACACCTTCGGAACGTGTCTATACATGTTGTGTGTTTATAAATAGGTCAGACAGCTGTGCGTGTATAGACATGTCAGTGCGAATACAAAAGGATTAGGGGATTTCCCACAATAGGCAAACGCATAAGAGGGGATTACCCCTTCTGTACTATATCTCGTTCCGATAGGGACTCAGTGGGGAATTCCCAAACGCGTAAGGGGGAATTCCCTGTCACAGAAAACAAATTATATATACTACTCTCCTCCTTCTGCCACTTTGTGTCGGGCCTTTATATTATTTCAATTATTTTTATCAACCCTTACATTACCCTTACATTTGCAAAGTGCACATCTCAGTTGTTGAAAGTGTTGAACAGTTAGCTGACTACATAGAAAGAACAAGTTCTGCTTATGGCTATTCAGACAGTTCCGGTACTGATAGCCTTAACTCCTATATCAGGTGTTGTTATTGATGTACCGTAATACAAGGAAAAACAGGAGCAGCAAAGAGACGGGAGAAGTATAAACGCTGCTGTTCAATACAAACAGTTGCTTACTCAAAAACAAGAAAAGGCCACGGCAGTTGCTGCCTCAGATATTATTCAGAACATATTTCATCAGGCTCTAGAAATTCAAAAAAGGATTTAGTCCTCCTCTATAATGTTACATGAGAAATTACGGATTGATGGTTATGAAAGTTGATTCAGTAAACATTACAGTAGTGGTCATTGTGCGTGCGTACCTGAGTTCGCATGCAGCAGGAGACCAGACGTTGCTATGACGATCCCGTGTATGTGACTCAAATCATTGTATGCGCAGTCCCGTGTTGGAGATGAATAACACTTTAGAAGTCCGTACGAGAAGTATTTTTGGAGAAGTGTGCTGTATTTATCACAGAAGGAAATTCTATCTACAGTAGTAAATGTACCAACATTTTTCATACAAGTAGTCTATTGTACGTGCCTCCGTGAGTTGGTCAGACCCATCGTGAGGTTTCACCTCCAGTGGGGGCAATCCATGGACTAAATGATTTCAAGGGGGCAGGGTGGTACCCTCCTATAGCAGTATTTCGATCTTCACAGACGTGTCCCATCTGAGATGGGGAGCGCATCTGGACGATCAGGTTTGAAATATTTGACTGAACAACAAACACAACACATTCAAGATGCAAAATCAGTATCACTAGGATAAACAAAAATATTTCATGGATGTGATGTTTAAGAAATTACTGATCACCAAGTACAATTGCAAACGGTCATTTTAGAACACACTCTCTCTCTCTCTCTCTCTCTCTCTCTCTCTCTCTCTCTCTCTCTCTCTCTCTCTGATAGTGTTCACATGTATACCACAAAATTAACTCAAATAGGTGACCATCAAAGTAACTTGCGCATTTTAACCAATCAAAATAAAGCTAACACTACAACGCAACATAATGGCCATCATATGACAAATAAAGATATAGCCAATAAAGTACACACTATAACATGTATCTTGCAAACTAACAAAGTAACCTCTGTCATAATACATACAAACAAAAAAGTACACTAACATCAGCAATGTTCAACAAACAAACATGTAAATGATATAACAAACAAATATTAGGAGTGCAACATTACGTGAACAAATACGATTTTATATTTGAAATTCCTTTGTCATAGTACACATAATGTACATTAACAAAGATTACTGCGTAATGGTTTTTCACTCCGTTTTTAGAAAGGTATCTGTGCATTTATTTAAGAAGGAATAAACCATCAAATTTGGTGCCACCCTTTTAGTTTTCTCCCAACAACGCCTTTGATGGTAATATGTAGAAAAAAAACCAGGTCAAATATTGGTAAGTACGAAAACATAATGTTTGGGAATGGTATATTCTGGCTTGGTATTTGTTGGTTGTGTTTTCAAAGAATATGAATTCTACATCGCTCAAATTGTGCCTTTGGAAGTCATCTACCTACCGGTTTAAGGTTTTGATACCACGTGATATTGACAATAAAATCCGATTTGTCAAATCTATGATCAGAATCGATTATGTTGACCGCACAGGGGATAAAGTATTCGCCTGTTAAGGTGAGTCTTTTTTCCGATGTTGCTGCAGAAAAATGCAAAATCATCGGCACAATTAATGAGAAAGCAAATAGCATGGCATGTTTCAAAACTACAATATCTCTTGCAATGCTTCACCTACAGTATAACACAACAAATGATGATATTTCCTTTGTAAATGGCATATACCGGTACATATATATGAAGTATATTTATCAGTTATCAACAGTCTATATTACTTTAAGGAGAAAATTAGGATATGACTACCGGTACGCGGACGTGCTTTTAAAGTCTTTCTTTTAAAGCTGTGCATTAGCTCATCAAAATCCAATAAAAAGCTCATTCACGATATCCCAGTATAGCAAAATGAACTTGCAAGTTTAATGAGCAGAGACAATACTGTATCGTTAACACCTAATTTCGACATCTACTTTCTTCTTCAGCACATTGCAATTAGTAAATAAAACATATAAATCTGTTTGATTTGCTTCATTGGAAGGAAACCATAGTTATATTTTTTCCAGTTAAAAATACTGAATTACCAGAAAAAATCAATTGAAAGTCATCCAATCCTATGTAGTCATACGTTTTTACTAAAACTTACTCATTTTAGAAAGACAGGTATCTAAGCTTTCCAAAACTATAAGGTGCATAGCATTCCCAGCCAGATACTTCATCAAGGAAAGAATGTTATACCACCAACACTCCTGGCTTTTTCCGTACCCCATACGATACACCAACTCACTGACCTTAGAGAAGTAGTGTATTGTTAAATATCTAATATAAACACATGTCTTGTAAGATTTTGCTTCACAAAAAGTAAATCACAATTGTTACATGATATTTTGGGTAATATATTTCAAATTTGTCAAAGAACTGCGTTTAAAAGTCGTCCTTTTCTTTGTGCACAAATTTATTTTGCTGAATTTGATGTTTCTCATGAAGAACAGTCTCTGACCTTTGTAAAAATGTTATTTCGTTGTAGTTTACTTAATCTAGGAGAGAATATAAAAACCTTTCTACCCATTTTCCCCCCAGTTTACGCAGTACAAGAAAATAGAAAACCAGCCCAGAAGGTTGTGCATGACAAATATCCAATGTTAACATCTTTTATCTTGTTCAGCACATACTTAAAAAACAAAATATATTCATGCAGTAGGTTTATGGGAGGGGTGCACGGTGGACATCTCCAGCCTATGGAGTACATCCTCTTTAGCAGGTCAAAGATTTGCGCATTTGTACATTCCTCTAAGAATTTTGAGAGTCATGTATCGAGTAAGTGTGCAAATGAAATCAAAATGAAATGAAAATGCTTCCGCATTTCAGTATATATTGCAGTTTTCTGTGAATTAAAATATTTGCCACAAATTTTGGGCTTCATTACAACTGTTCTGATCAAGATCACGAGCAATATTTACGATAGATTAATTCCAAGAATCTTTAAATATACAAATATGTAATCAGCTGAAATCAGCTGGAAAAGCTAAATTTCTTTGACTGCTGTCATTGTAATACATAGTAAGTGTAATAGCCTCAGGTCAAGTTCATCGCACTTTATATGCCAAACTGTGACAGCTCATTAAATATGTAAATTATACAATAGGTGATGCAAAAATACTTCACTACTGTAAGATAACTTTATCATTAATTGACATAGCATTTTCATAAATGCCGAAAGTGTGAGTTAATAGAAGTCATTTTAAAGAAAATATGTAGATTATTTGAATATATGCAAATTTAACAAATTTGCACTACATAGATTTTCCTAGACTTTTTATGTTATTACACTCACATTTCATATATATATATATATATATATATATATATATATATATATATATATATATATATATATATATATATATATATATTTAATTTGAAAAGTTCATTAAATGGACAAATTGGTAATAGCTGAGGTAAAAATGCTCTATGACTTTTGGTAATGTCATAATATAGTATCTTCGATGTACATAGCAAATTTCGTCAACTTTGATAAAGTCAATCCAGATATTTCGCAGTTAACTTTCATGTCACCCCTTCATATCTTTCCGGCACAAATATCCTAGTGTGATCAACACTTGTAGGAAATTTGATTAAATTCTATGCTGTCATTCGCGTTTTAAATGTTTTTCTACAGTCATTAAATATGCATATTAAGCATAGTTTATACAGCCAAACCAATCTAGACCTAATCAGTTCTTACAAGTCCCAAACAAAATCTATAAACCGGATTTGATTTGGATCTGATAACCGGTTCTTTAGACATTGTGCGGACAGGTAGACAGTCACACAGACATACAGACATCAGTGCGACATTAGCTCATGTGTGTGAATAAGTGTGCCAGAAAGGTGGTTATCTATACTGTGTATGCTATACACAATCTTGATGCTTCATATCGTCCTTATTATGTTTGACGAAAACATTTTAAGCGGTCATTCATCAATGTTGTACTTGTTCATATTGAGATTTCAGGTTTGATATTTGGCATACAAACAGTGCAAATGAACTAATTCAAAATCCGTCTCCTTATAAAAATATATAGCCTAATTACAGAAATTCAGTTCATATGCAAATGAGCGGAGAATTAGAATGTCATACTTATAAAACGTACACCATATGTAGACCTATAAATGAGCAATGTATAACATTGGTCAAGTTCAAATCGATGAACTCATTATCAATATAGAGCGTAATTGCAGAAATGCATTAAATATGTAAATTAGCTTATGAGCTTAAAAAATTAAGTAATTAAGTCACGCCAAATTTTTAGCATTGTCAAACCATAGAACAGTTCGAGTACCAGCATAGTTTAATTAAATTTGGTAGAGTAATACTTAAGATATAGCGTAATGCATACATACATTAATTATTCATGTAACTATTAACTATGCAGACCATGCCCACCAAAATCTAATCCCACCCAGATCTTTCCTGATGATGCTATTAATCAAGTTGTATATCATTCGAACCATTTGTATTTAGGTTTTGACTGGAGTAGATTCCGTCTACAGATGGACGGATGTGCTGACAGACACACAGATGGACGTTGTTGCAGCATTAGGACACAGTCTGGCCCTCCTGCTAATGGCTGGATGTAAAATTTGACACACAGTGGCTATTAAAAACAAAGTTAGCAGAATGTTCAATTTTCAATGCAATGAGTCGTCATTAATGGAAATTTTTGTTTAAAACTTACTGGTCGTAAATATTTCATAAAACATTCCAATCCAAAAACACAGTAATTTGTCAACCTTTATGACAAAACATAAGCCTGCATTTTAATTTCCTTTCTCCAGTTGCTTGATGTTGGTGATGTGCAAAGTGGTATCACTTCAACATATACTGCAGTCTGCTGTGACTTGGCGTACTATCGTCAAAGAATATTGATATCAGCCACTTTATCCGTTAAACAACAAAAACGAAAAAGATAGGTCTTTCATCTGACTATTTCAAAATGAAGACTTTCTCAAAATCTCAGTGGCTGTACATGAACCGAAACAGAAGAATTTTGTGATTGTCGCCATCTTGCTTCAAGACTTCCAGGGAATAACCTCAGAAATGTCTCGTGACAAATTTTATTGTAAATGTAAAGTAATGTCCATATTTATTCATTGTAAGTGCTTAAATCAATGGACCCTCTTCGATTCAAAAAATCAAAGCCCCTTTGTACCCTGAGTTTTTTATTGTTATTTCTCTTAAGTCTTTCTCATTTGCTATCGTGCTTGCTCCCATACAACAGGTTGATGGAAATCTGACCAACAGCTTGTTCAACACAGCAGATTTGATACACTTGTGCATCGTCTCTTACCTTTCTTTGAATCAACTTGGAGGACAACAGATGAATTCTGTATCACAATCTGCTTCTCACGTTTAACCTTGATAGAACATATATAGATTCCTGCTTCTTCCTCTTTTACATCAACAAAGGTCACTCGCATGCGAATCCATGTCATGAATTGAGATTCTCGAACTATGCTATCTACTTCTATGTGTTGAAAATGAGAATATATCAGCTGTGGACAAAGTAATAAAGTAATATTTGTGTAAGTTTTGCAATGTACTCTCGTTTTCAGAGAGAGAGAGAGAGAGAGAGAGAGAGAGAGAGAGAGAGAGAGAGAGAATTAGACGAAAATTCAGTCCTGGATTATACGACGTTAAAGAGCCTTGCACTTAATACGTTGTTGCATTTGGCAACTCACCAACATGGATTCGGCAACACAAGTGTCTTTTATATTGCCTCGCTGTCACATTTTGCAACTCACTGACAAAGAGTTGACAACAGAAGTTGGATTTGAATACTGCTGGCTCACATCGGTTATATTTTTAGCCATTATTACTAAAAGGCACGCTTGAAACATCAGAGAGTGTCATATATTGTATTTGACAACTCTACAAAGCACATTTTACAGCATTGAAAGTCTCATTTGAGAACTTGAGACTCGCGTTTGACAACATTTGAAGTTGGATTTTGATATCTGTCTTGCATTTTACATATAACATCAGCGTTTCATTCTTCCCTCTCCTGTATTTGTTAGGCACCCCTAAATTACTCCTCTCTCGCCCACCACTTCTATTCTGCTAAGGTAGCAACATAAGTATGCATCAAAACTTCATTTGAGTAGTTATGATTCTTTGCTCTACCTGATCTTTCCTATATCTGATTATTAATTTACGAATTAGGTTCGAAAAAAAATTAGTACGCACAGTAAAGAAATACTGCACCACTCTTTTCAACAAACATTTCTGGTACTCATTTAATGGCGATAGAAATTATGAATTTATTCATTATAGAAAAGTTGCGGTACACAGATAGACAAAAGTATGCAAAAAATTCTTTATTTTTTACTTATGTACATATTTACAATGAACACTTAAAGTTTAATATGTATTTTAAAAGTGCCAATGCATCACAGTACATCAAGGGTCGTGAATGCTTGTCACCTTTACATTTCTTCTTTACTGATGTATATCCTCAAATCAACAAAGTGTGCCATTTTGATCAACCGGCCCTTCAATATTATCACATTAATTAATATTTGTTACACAATTTAACACTTTCAAGTATATTGTTATACAAATCATTGCTTTCACTGTATAGTTAATGATTGACCAGGATGTACATCAAGAGGTCATTAATATTATTAGTGCTTGCATAGCCTTAAGATGCGTGAAATTCCATGTCTCCTACTTTTTATGCTACATTTTCAGAAGCTCTGCTGTGTCCAGCTCTGAAATAGGTTAGCACAAATTTCGTCTCTATTATAACTGCAAATTTAAATGCGCATGTCAGAAACTGAAACTGATGACCCTGCTAATATTCCATTTGACAGACATTATATTTGTAAAATGCTGCAGACGGTCTGGATAAGCTTTGTTGTGTGACTGTGCACAGCATTGTCCGTACAGCATCAAAGAAAACTACTAGTATACATAAAATTTGTTGAGGGAGTTTCTTATATAATATTTTGACGGAGACCTATTGCAATTGGCAAATTCACCAACAAATTCAATGGGCAATGCGTCAAACGACAAATATATAATTCACAAACTAAGATGTCCGGCTTATCTTTAACGTTAACCATAGAATCTTGGTACGATCTGGACCGTTGTTTGGCTACCTTTTTTCTCTTTCCGCCTTTTCTGTATTTCCTTTTTCCATATCAGTTGCCATTTTCACCTCAAAAATCATTCCCTGTAATTTATGATCTTAAACGAAAACCATCATTCGTTAACAAAAACGTTCCTGAATCTCTCATAGTGCTTTCGCTATTTTTGTAATCGAGAGCATAGATAAAGTATGAGTAGGGAAGTAGTTGCAAAGACTGCCCCTAGAGTTCTCCTCATGGTAGAAATGGAGACTATCTATTTTATTGTTCTCCCTTGAACAACATTTCATTTATCAAAATCAAAATAAGATTTAGAATGCGCTAGAAACATGGTATGGAAGCAAACTGTGACGTAGTGTCATGTGATTATTATTCATGAGCTGTCATTACCATTCATGAGAGCATGTATATCTATCTTAGCCCATGTGTACTCAAGCTAGTCTCCAGCTTTAGCATCACTCTATGTACGTAGCTTAGAGCTTAGCGAATAAAGTAGCATCTTAGATTATATAGTACTCGCTGTTTCCAGTCATCTTTACATCCCTTCATCACCGGACCTTTACATATGGGGGTATGGAAAGGTATACCCAAGGACGTTCTGCTAGGTGATGACGAGCTTGCCATGCAGAATTGCCGTGTGTTTGTGGTCACAAGACGTCAAAAGAAAGCGCGGGACAAGCGTGAGGCTATATATAGTTAAGCGAAATGAAATGGCGTCTGGCGTGAGAGCAGTACGTGTTGAGGAATTGCCGACTCTCAGTGAAGCGGAACAAAGTGATGATGACTTCGATGAGGAAATAGAATCATCTGATGAAAGTGACAGTGCTTCAAAACACATTGACAACGTCAATGAAATCCAAGAGGTATATGGGTCACGTGACGAACACGATGATTCACTGGGTATGTCTAGATTGTTTGATGAGGACAATTTAAATGATTGAAAAGCGGGTGATGTAAACAGTGGGAGTGAGTGTAATGATACCTCCCATGATGCATTAGCCCTTGACAAGCCGTTTGATGAAACTTCATCAGATCTGAGTGACATTAGTAATGACGAGGAAAGTGATGACGTTACTTCGAAAGTGTCCAAGAATATTTCCACTGGATTAAAATGTCAGCAGGAATATGCTGAAATATGAAGATTAGATCAGGATAAGTTAAGAGAACTTCAATTGGCTGATCCTACTCTTGCAAAGGTGCAAGAGCATGCGGATACAAATCAATCGTTGTAAAATCAGACCAGATTTTTCTGGCATGAGAAATTATTGTATCGTAAGTGGATTTCTTAACATAAGGTGCATGAAGTTAGACAAATTGTAGTACCGGCAGAATGTCGCAATGCATTGCTAAGGGTGTCACATCACATAGCTCTGTCAGGACACCTTGGCATTGAAAAGACTAAACAAAGGCTGCTACAATACTATTATTGGCCTGGTATTTTCAAGGATGTTGCAGAATACTGCAGAACTTGTAGTCCATGTCAAAAATCTGCAAGACAGAGAGCATCTGAGAAAGTGCCTCTTGTTTCGATGCCTATTATAAATATACCATTTGAGTTAATTGCAATTGATATTGTGGGTCCCTTGAAAAGAACTCGACGCTGAAATAAGTTTATTTTAGTCATCGTGGATTATGCAACTCGGTATCCATCTTCGCTTGCCAAGGTCTCTGCTCCGGGCAGCTGGATGCTTCCCGAAATCAGACCTTGGCTGATAGACCCCCTAAATCGTGTTTTTAAAGCGCCACCACATGAGTGTATGTGACCAGTAAGTAGCCAATCAGATAATCGGTTACTACGAATGTAGTAGTATAGGTCTTTTCCCACTTTTTTCTCGGTGTTACATTTACAAGTATTCGTGGTCACTGTTTACATTTCATGCTACTGAAATCTACTGCTGAAATCACTGATGTGACTTCAAAACGTCAAAACAAAGGCCCAGCCGCCAGCGCGTCGTACCACAATATATTCCCAGCTGTCGCTCAACTTGTAAGGTGAAAACATCAACCCGCCAAACTCAAAAGATCGCAGCGTGAAATAGAAAAGTTCTACCCGCTGAAGTAAATCTGTTAAACCACTCCTCCAATTTTGACCTCAAAATTTCACGATAAACCAATTACTCAGATGTTGTTCAGACATTGTGGTCCTGTCAACTGGCGCGGCCTGCAGCTATTCTGTTGTTCATATCTTTGGAAAATTGTAAACATTGTGAGACGATGAACAGGATTTACCAGAACAGATGAACAGGATTTACCAGAACAGAACATCGACACGCTGCGGGAGAAACAACTAGAAGCATGGCTCGAAAACATGGACTAGGACTTTATGAAATATGTTAGAACTGGAAATCAAAGAACCGGATTTGTTTGGGTGTTGTTCAAAAAAAATTGACTTATTCATCACAGCAAGCAATATACTCATCGGTGAATTTTTCATTGACTACAAGCGTCAGCAAGCAATATAGGCTTACTCACCGGTGAATTTTTCATAGCCTACAAGCGTCAGTTTTTTTCAAAGTCATCTTCTGCACTATCGCCATATTTATTCGTCGATTTTTTTTCTTTGGGAGATATCTAACGGTTCACATGATACAAAGCATTGCCATACATTTCGTAACCAAAGATCACCGAAACGGAACTTTTCACCACCTCTCTGAATGACGAGAAAATCGCCCGTAACTTTATCCCCACCACGCAGTAAGATTTCCCCATGCATGACAATCAAATCCTGTATTAAACTCGGGCAAGATTGCCTTCCCACTCTAAATCTCCGTTTGAGCCATTAGAGTGTCACAGCATGAAGGTAAACCAGAGACTTGGTTCAAGTCGGTGAATTTTCAAAAAATAGAATGATTTGTAAAAGTTCCTTGTGTAAAATTTGGTGGCGATTGAACGCGTTTTTATTTTGTCTGTGCAGCTATAGCAGTAGTCAGTTAGTTTGTGCCGGGTTAAACCTCCCTGTATCGCGTCCACCCCACTCAACGCGTTCACATAATCCTACTCACACATTTCACATGAAAACAGAACAAAGATCATTGCATTCGAGACGTTCACACAACTCACATGCTCACAATCACGCACTTGAACCAAGTCTAGTAAACCAGTGAGTAAATCGAGAGAAAAGCTGTGCACAAACAGTGTGGTGGTCAGCGTTTGGAAGGTAGGCATGGTTTTCTCTTTGAGTGTAACGCATGCTCTGATTGGTCCGCCTGATTTTCTAATTCCATCAAACTCCTTAACTCAAAATAGTGGGGGTATCCTGCATGGCGTGGTTTGTGGAAGACTCCTGTCTGGCTAACGAGCCGTGCGAGTGGACGATGCTCGGTATACAGAGGCTTTGGCTATGTCAGACCAGGAAGCCGAGAGGGTTGCGACAGCATTGATTGAAGTTTTTAGTCGTATGGGACTACCTGGTGAAATTTTGACAGACCAGGGTACAAAATTCATGTCGTCTCTTATGACTGATATATGAGCTAAGTTGAAGATCTCAAAGATTACAACGTCCCCGTGAGGGCGCTGTATGAGGTGACGGCCAAGTTGAAGTCACGCTTTTAGCCCCCTGTTTTATACGTTTTGTTCGCTGTGTTTTTTCGTCATAAACTTCTGCTATGTGTTTGTGAAGTATCCTGCATTCCAGTGAAGGTAAAATTCGATTTTTTTTCGTCGACCTGAAATGAGCATCGGTTGACATTCTGATCTGCAACGTGGTCTCGAGTATCCAATATGGCAGCGGCGGTGAGGTCATCTGTAAGACAATGCACAAGCCGTAAAGGTAGTACGTCAAGACAGAAAGATAAAGTTGACAGTACTCCTATGACAGATTCCAACAGCAGATGCGGAACGTGTAAGCAGGGTATAAATGAAGGAGACGATGCTATTCTGTGTGAAATATGTAACTTTTGGCATCACATCGTGTGTGAAAACTTGTCAAAAATGACGCATGAGTTTCTGAGTGTTAACGCGAACGACGACAATAGCCCAATCCATTGGTATTGTGAAAAGTGCAACAAGTCCGCCGCACGTATAATGAAAATGATGAGTACTTTCGAACATAAGCAGGAAAAACTGGAAAAGGAAATGCAAGATATGAATGTGTCGCTAAAACAGTTAGACGATTCTGTAAACGAAGTCAAAGACAGTGTGTCTGACCTGAAAAATAGTGTACCCGATTATGTAAGCCCTTACGAAAGATCAAAATTTGCCACAAGTTTGCATTCCTTACTTGTTACAAACTTGATACAAATTCTGACAGCCAAACAAGCACCAATCTTGCTAGTCAGTTATATACACTTTGATTCAAACATTGGCTAAGTTTGCAGCAAATATGTGTGGAGAGTGTGATGAACATTGCACCAAGTTTGTACAGAGAATGT
>LD345120.1:480045-495599 GCA_001465055.1 Ptychodera flava | reverse complement strand
CATCTTAAAAATTCACTTCAAATGGATTGTCTGTTCAGTGAACAACTGGAAAAGTAGCTGTGTTTTTAACATCGATTTTGGGAGAAAGTTTGGACTATTTTGCTCATCGAACATTCAGGGAAACAATCAGAAGATGTTGGAGGATGATCTTTGATAGAATCTGAAGGGCTTGGCAGTTATTGCAGTGGACACTATAATGGAGGCTAAGTTTGCTGATCCTTAAGCGAGTCTGTCAAGTTATTATGACACCAGTCAGGGATCACTGGTGTTTTGCAGAGTTTTGGTGAGGTTTATACCAAGATTTTTTCAGTTCTGACAATTTTTGACCCAAGTTTTTGATTCAAAAACCATCAAATACCATTTGACGGTGATCATGGTTGACCAAGGTTAATAACATGGTCAACCACGTTTGATGCCCATGGTCAACCATGGTTAACCATGGTTAACTACCTTGGTTTACCGTGGTTGCCCATGTTTGGTGACCATGGACAACCATGGTAATTTGTGCCATTTAACAAACATGGTCAACCATGAACTACCAAGGTTGACCATGGTCATATGACCATGAACTAACACGGTAGTCCATGTTAGACCACCGACACTTTCGCCGGGGTCAGTTCAAGAGTAAAGAAATTTGCAGATGACACCAAGCTATACAGAACTGTAAGCAAGAACGATGACATAAAGAGTTTGCAACTAGATCTAGATAAGCTAAACAAGTGGTCATGTGACTTGTAAATGAAATTTAATATTAGCAAATGTAAAGTAATGAATCTTGGAAGTGGAAACACAAATCATATTTATAACATAAACAGTATTCCGTTGGAAAGCATCGACGAAGAGAAGGATCTTGGAGTTATCGTCCACAAAAGCCTGAAACAGTCACGGCAGTGTGTTGAAGCAGCTAAGAAGGCAAATAAAGTTCTGGGCATGATGAAGAGAACACTCTCATGCAAATCTACAGACATTATTTTAAGACTGTATAAGCAACTAGTCAGACCAAGACTTGAATATTCAGTTCAGGCATGGTCACCGTGGCTAGTTAAAGACAGCAGTATTTTAGAACAAGTTCAACGCCGAGCAACAAAAATGATTCCACAACTCCACTATATGCCATATGAGCAACGGTTGCAGGTTTTAAAATTACCAAGTCTTAAAAGTCGCAGAGAGAGAGGTGACATGATCGAGGTCCACAAAATAATAAACCACATCGACTCCTGTAACATATCACTGAAATTCAACACATCGTCAAGGAGCAG
Organism: Ptychodera flava; assembly: GCA_001465055.1. Taxonomy (NCBI): domain Eukaryota; kingdom Metazoa; phylum Hemichordata; class Enteropneusta; family Ptychoderidae; genus Ptychodera; species Ptychodera flava. Next base: position 494,340 of record LD345120.1, on the reverse strand, counting down.
AGGCCACGTGTACGAACTGATAAAGCCAACTACAAGACTTTATATCAGGAAATTCTCATTTGCACCACAAATCGTCAACTTGTAGAACAGCTTGCCAGACTGGGTGGTCAATGTAAACAGTGTCAACTCATTCAAGAACATGTATGATCGCTACACACACATAAAATCTTGACTGTCACCAGGTTTTATTGTGCCAAACAGAGGGATGTTCCATTATCCAGCAAAGGATATCTATTCCCTAATCAAACTGATCTGAACTGAACTGAACTGTATCACGTACAAGGAAGTTGATTAACTGAGATGTTTATGGTACTTTCAAGGTGATGTTACAATGGTTTGTAGCAGAAGACCCGAAGGAGTGGGACCGATATTTGCCGTACCTTCTTTTTGCGTACAGAGAAGTACCGCAAGCTAGTACCGGTTTCTCATCTTTTGAACTAATGTATGGTCGAAGTATAAGGGGACCACTCGCTTTGATCAAGGATCAGTGGACTGAGAAAAGTTCACAGGAGGAAAACTTGGCACAAAACGTAATATCGATGCGAGAAAGGCTTGCCGACACGAGAAAAATTGTCAAGAAGAACATGGAAAAAGCCCAAGCACGACAAAAAAGGTGGTACAATAGGGGAGCAAGGAAACGTTCTTTTAAGAACGGTGATAAAGTACTTGTACTTTTACCTTCCTCCACGCATACGTTGAGTGCTCAGTGGCAAGGACCATTCACTGTGGTGAGGAAAGTCTCACACGTTGATTACGAAATTGAGCGAGGTGTCCGTATGAAACCGAAGCGGGTTTATCATATCAACATGCTGAGAACATGGAAAGAGAGAAATAAACCAGTGTATTTTGTTGACACTGTTGATGCTGTGTGCAACAAGGACATAGAAAACTCTATGTACTACACACCAGAGGATCAGAGCACAGAGACTTTGAGAGATGTAGTAATTGCGGATTTGGTAACTGCAGATCAGCGTGTGGAACTCTTACTGCAAGAGTACAGTGATGTTTTAACTGATATACCCGGTTGTACTGATCAGGTAGAACACAGTGTGATAACTACTGATGAAACGCCAATTTGTCAGAAGCCATTTCGTCTACCACAGGCAGCTAAACAGACAGTTAAAGAGGAACTGCAGAAAATGCTGAAAGCTGGAATTATTACAGAATCAAATAGTCCCTATGCCTCGCCTATTGTTTTAGTGAAAAAAAACATATGAAATTCGATTCTGTGTGCACTTCAGGAGACTGAGTCAGGTTAAGGTATCTGACGCATATCCTATGCCTAGACCAGATGAATTGATTGAGGAAATCGGCGGATAGAATTATATATCGACAATTGATCTCATAAAGAAATATTGGCAAATTCCCTTGAGCAAACGTGCTCGGGAGAAGTCCGCCTTTATCACTCCTTTTGGACTGTATGAGTTTACTGTTATGCCATTTTGGATGACAAATGCGCCAGCCACTTTTCAGAGGCTAATGGATAAGACATTTAATCAGCCCAGAGAAAAAAGCATATATGGATGACTTGGGTCCACATGATCATTCATGGGAAGATCATGTTAAACCCCTGCATAGCATATTTGAGAGGTTACGTAGTTGTAAACTACCTGCTAGACCAACGAAATGCTATCTTGGTGGCAGTGAGGTTTCTTTCATTGGTTATGGTGCTGGAAGTGGAAAAATAAAACCTATGGCAGGTAAGGTTAATGCTGTTGTCAATTATCCAACACCAGTTACATGGCGTGACGTCAGATCATTTTTAGGATTAGCAAGATACTACAGGAAGTTTATCCAAAATTTCTCTGACATTGCAACCCCATTGATTGAGCTGACGTGTAAAATAGCCCAGCCAATGTTGAATGGACTCAGAGCTGTGTGGATGCTTTCCAGAAGCTGAAAGATGCTTCAGCATCATCACCAGTTCTGGCGGTTCCATATTATAATAAGCCGTTTGTGGTGCAGACAGACGCGTCTGACCATGGTATTGGTGCGATTTTGTGTCAGTATGATGACAAGGGAGAGGAACATCCGGTTCAGTATATTAGCCGGTAAACTCATCCCCAGGAAGAGAAATTACCCAACTATAGAAAGAGAGTGTTTAGCCATTGTTGGGACTGTGGAAGCTTTGAATCCTTACTTGTACAGGAGGGAATTTACAGTTCAAACAGATCACAATCCGTTGGTTTGGTTAGACAAAATGTGCAGTAAAAATCGTAGGTTGTTGCGATGGAGTTTAATACTGCAAGAGCATCAATTTAAGATTGAGTACAAAAAGGGCAGCAAAAATACAAAGGCAGACGCATTGTCACGATTGTGGAGCTTGGATGTACAGTAGTGTGTGAAGGTGCATGAATGATGTAGTGAAAGGGCTGTAGTGACCTGATATACACTGTTTTCAAAAATGCATGTTGAATCTTCAACCCTTATAGTAATGGTGTTTGCCCAGGTTGCTGTACCTGACTTAGTCAGTAGTTTTTTTGTCATGTACTTTCTTGTAGATTCAGTAGTATAAGCATCGTATTATTCGTTTTGATTTTTGCTGATTTTCTGAATTATTTTGCCGTACTAGTGATGTAGACTCCCTGTCTCCATCAAAATAAGGAGGGAGGAATGTGACGTAGTGTCATGTGATTATTATTCATGAGCTGTCATTACTATTCATTAGGGCATGTATATCTCTCTTATCCAACGTGTACTAAAGCCAGTCCCCAGCTAAGCATCACTCTATGTATGTAGTTTAGAGCTTAGTAAAAACGTAGCAGCTTAGATTATATAGTACTCGCCATTTCCAGTCGTTTTTACATCCCTTCATCATTGGAATACCAGCCTTGCTGGCCCTGACACGCTACCACATAACCGACAATACCATCGTAACCTCGGTTATATCACACAAACATATCAAAAAATATGTGTCTATACATGTTTGCGCATGGTATACACAAAATTGATGTTTCTTATTAATGCTTACATTGTTCAAGGTTGACACAGGTCATTCATCAATGTTATTCTTGTTCTAACTCTGAGTATTGAAATTTGATATTTGGTTTATATACAGTAGGTCAAATGACCTACTGTATGTAAACCAATTGAACTAATTATGATATGCAAATGAGCTAACTACGATATATCACACTAATCAAGCTTTTAGCACGAATAAAAATTTACCTGAGAAGTTCAATCAATGCAGTACCATTGAGTTTTGATATGTGGCGTAATTATAGAATCTCATGAAATATGCAATCGAACTATTGATTAGACTGTCATGCTCTTCAAACTTAGAATATAATTAAAAATAGGTATAACTAGTTCATGGCAGAAGTCTGGTCAAAATCGGTCACCCATTATCAATACAGAGCCTAATTACAGAAATTCATCAAATAGACAGTAAACTTGTAATTTGTATGCGATGCCTACAGTAAGACTATAGATCAGTTTTGGTACCTGCATAGTTACATTAAATGTGGTTGAGTAATACTTGAGATATATCCTAAGGTACAATGTCATTAGTTATGCAAATCATCATTTATTATGCAGACAAAACCAACCAAAGTCTTGCCACATCTAGACCTAGCAATGTTGGAATTATCTACTAAATTGCATGACATTCTAACCGGTGGTTTTTGACAACATTCATCTAATGATGGACGGATGCATACACACACACGCACACACACAAGTGTACACAAACTTATCGACACTGTGGTGACATAGGTGTCTAAATATCCAAGATACCAAACAACTACAATAACAAGTGACCTAGTAGCCCATAGAGCTCACCTGTGGTATGTAGAGAAGAACTATTTACGATGTGTTGATGGACAATGATCTATCCAAATGAGAAAAGTGGCCCCACTATAATAGATATCTGCAAATCTTGCCATTGAATATTTATACTAGCAGCTGACGATGATATACAGCCAATTACATTCTTTCCAAAACAAAATCACCGTCAGCTATTCGGATGAAAATTGTGTTCACTTACAGCGAAAATGGCCCTAGCCTTGCATATTTATTAGCTCGGCCTTCCAGCAAACATTGGCCTTCCAACAAACGCATACCAATCGCAAGCAGGATTACAGAGACCATAACGAGAAAAATGGGAGAATATAAGCAAAGCAAGATTCCCTGAACACAAGGCTACATTCACAAACACCTCTGGAGGGAGGGGGCGCGGGAGATTTCAAAAAGTGCTCAATTTTTTTCGAATTTCTCCTAACAAACTCACAGCGGGTCTGAGTCTCCCCACACTTCTGACTGGCTATAATTTTGAAGTCTTTCTCAAAGAAGACAAAATATGGCCGATATAGTGCTTCCTCCAAAAATATTATGATACCTGGGAGTCTATCTTGCAAACCATTAACATTTAAAAAAAAACAAGCAATATCTCTACATTTATATGTATGATAATTCATTTAAAATATACTTTGCTTGAAGGGGCAGGTTAAAAGTGCATATGTGTGCAAAAATTTGATTTTTGGATTTCATTAATAACGTTGATACATGAAACATGGTAGTCTATAGGAAACTATGAACACTTATCATACATGTTATGTCTGTATTGCCATTTTCCTTTTGTTTAGATGGTACTGATGTGAACCCGTATTTAAACTAGTTAAACTACGAATTATATTTTCACTGTAACCGAACTACTTACAGCTACGCGTATGCTTGACCTTCGCTGGTACGCATGACCTTCGTTGGTATGTTCATATATGTATAAAACAGCTTAGTGAATAAGACAAATGACAATCCGAAACGTCATTACGACTATGGTAAAAAATTTGTTGTTTGCAGTCAGTTCATGGGCATTGCACTTAGGTACAAGTACAGTTGTACCAAAAACATACAAACGAATGCATTGAAATTTGCATCATTTGCCGACGCCTGTCGCCGTTCACAGCCGATCCCATATAATACGACGGTGCAGTATTTTCATGTCGTCTACGCTACTGAAGATTAAGATACCGGTTGACAGTGCATCATGATAGAACCATTTTACGACAAGTTTCCTGTTGATGAGCTTAAGTATCTGGGTGGTAAATTACATCGTTTGTAGCCATAATTGAGCCACAAATATCCAACCGCACTGAAAATACTCGCGACAAACAAGGTGCACATATTATATTTCCGATTTGTACCTGTCAGTGAGATTCACAGGTCATGATTGTGTCCGGTGGCACCGGTGCTGGTTTCAGATACAATGCAAGATCTAGGGAAAGTCAAACGTTCGTTTAGGTTGTCAAAGGAAGTTCAGTTCAATTTAGGCAAGCCATGAACGAAAATATACGAGCAGACGACGAAAATACCTTTGAAATGTTTTATTCGTACAGCAACAAAATCACGAACGAGTTACGACACCAGCTTACAGTGTACTAACTTCATGTTTTCCCTAATCCGCTTTGTGTAACAACCCATATAAATGTACTTGATTAGTACGGTGTGTTTACAAGTGCATATATTTACAAGAAATTTGATTTAGAATTTGACCCAAAAATGTTCATCCACTATACGACAAAACTGTGAATAAATATTCCTCAATATTTATAGACGTTTGATAATTGATATTAATGTATTGGATTAGACTAGGGTGGTTACAAGTGCATGTATGTGCAACAAATTTGATTTCGGAATTTCACCGAAATGTTGATTCACTACACAATGTAGTCTATGAGAAATCTATGAATTTTTTACAATACAAAACTAGCTAAATCTTTATATTCATAGACGTTTGATAATTGATATTAATGTACTTGATTAGACTAAGATGATTACAAATGCATGTTTGCAGGAGAAATTTTATTTTGGAATTTCACTGAAAATCTTGATTCACTATACATTGTAGTCTATGAAGGATTTTCGAATATTTTTTTTCAATATAAAGCATATGTTCAGTAGCTAGTATCTTAGGATAACTCGAGCTTGTCTAAAGTTTACTAAGACTAAAAAGGCTAAGATTGTTGTAGAGTGTGAGTCCGCAGTTTTCAAATCCAACTTGTCAATCAGTATCGGTGAGTTGTCAAATGTGACAGTGAGACAATAATAAGAAATCACTTGTGTCGTCAAATCAATGAGTTGTCACATAAGACTGGGAAGAAATTATCATTTGCTGCAGTTATGTCAAATGTACGTTTGAATTTGGCCTAAATTTACATGCCGGGGAGGGAGGATGGAAGTGAATGAAAATGACTGTGTATCCTGTAAGACGCGGAAATTTATTTTAAAAGTTATCATACTTTATTTATCATACATGTACTTTATATCTATCATATACCCATGCTAAGATCGCTCTATCCTGGCAATGTGTACCATTGAATATTAGCTTTAATATTTAATATTTATTTCTTACACGCACTACACATACGTCTCAGTGCGATTTACAAATTTTAAAAAGAAAACAAACAAATACTAAAAACCAGCAACAGCAATAGAAGAAAACGAAAAGAAACAATGTCAAAATCTATCAACACCTGTACCATTCTCGTACAATAAACAAAAGACGGTGATAAAAAATTTTAAAAAATCAATGGATAAAAATAAAATAAAACAAAAGACGGTGATAAAAAAAAATCATTATGAAAGCAGCAGAATAAATTAAAAATCCCAGTTAAAAATCCCAGTTAAAAATTCCCAGTTAAAAACCATACAGAAGATGATCCTAAAAACTCAATCACAAATAGCACTGATTAAAAAGATGAGTTTTTAAAAGATGTTTAAAACAGTCAACAGATCTGGCGTTGCGAATTACTGGCGGCAGCGAATTCCACAGAGCAGCTGCACAAACAGAGAATGCTCTCTGCCCATATGCCTTATTAAAGTTTCCATGAGGTGGCACCAACCGCAAAGAGTCAGCTGATCTGAGATCTCTCACCAGGGTGTAAATTTCAAGAAAATCAATTAAATAAAGTGGTGCGAAGCGATGAATGGTTTTATAGGTGATAAACAAAATTTTGAATTTGATGCGAGCACCAACAGGTAGCCAATGCAGATCAATAAGAACAGGTGTGATGTGATCGAATTTCCGAGTCCGGGAGACGAGACGAGCCGCAGCATTTTGAAGTGATTGTAGGCGATCCAGCTGAGCCTTATACACCATACAGGAGACTATTACAATAATCAAGCTGAGACGTAATGAATGCATGAACCATCTTTTCCGTTGTAGGTTTGTCCAATAATGGGCGGATCTTGCCAATTCCAGATAGTGCGTAGAAACCTTTCCTGCAGACATGACTAATATGATCAGAAGCAGAACCGTCGTTGTTGAGTTTAACACCAAGATTGCGAACTGAAGTGGACGGGGCGATATCAAACTCGCCTATCCTAAGGCTGGAAATTTTCAACGCATCTGATCTCAGGTGTGACGAAAACTGAATCACCTCTGTCTTATTGTCGTTGAGAATCAACATATTGGGTCTCATCCACCTGCGAATTTCATCTACGCATATCTCAAGAGAAACTTGCACTTCATCAGGTCTCTTGCACACAACATAAATCTGCGCATCATCAGCATACAACTTACAGTTGAAGTCATGCTTGACAATGATGTCTACAATGATGTAGCTTTGATATTACAGTAAACGTGAGATATGCCAAATAAACATCATCAGTTTTGAAGTGTTTCCGTTTGGTAAAAAAATGTAAATGATCAAAGTGGCTGCCACGCTCTGCCTGCAATGCAATTTTGCTGACATAAGAATTTGAAGGGATTTTGAGCCTGGAATTAAAGATTATTTTGGGTAGCTAAATAGAGGAACAATATGTTCCATCTTGTAATGTTATCCTGTAGTTAATGCAAAGAAACGACGCGGAGACAAAGGTATGGCCGAAATCTAGGGGCGATGGCATATCCCAGCAACGTCACTACCTTTCCCTTAAGGCCACTCAAAGATTTGAATGGCCTCAGGGGAGGGCAGCATGTTACCAGAGGATGCATGTACTGCCATGGCATGGGAATCGAGGCGTCGTGGCACCCTAGGTGGTATGGGTCCACACAGGATACAACCGCACATCGGGCAACATGGTACTGGGCACCCACTTGGGGGCATGACAGTAACCCCATGAAGCCTTACTGAGTTTAAGCTGTACAAGCATGAAAAAATTACAGTTCTCTTTATTTGTTAGCTATTACCCTGCAGCGATGATGAGTTTCTTTGTTAAAATATATGTCTTTTTTCTTTCTTCTTTCACTAACTTTCCCCTGAGGCCACTCAAATCTGTGAGTGGTCTCAGGGGAGGGCAGCACGTTACCAGGGGATGCACGTACTGCAATGGCATGGGATTCTAGGCGTCGTGGTGGCATGGGGTCCCTAACAGGATCAAACCGCACATTGGGTAATGTGGTACCAGGCACCCACTTGGGCCCGTGACAGTACGACCTCCCCAAATAATGACCAAACTGCAGGCATGTGTGACTACGGTGCCCCAGTGCTGTGTGACGTCCCTCCCCGCCCCCGTCCAGGGCTGGTGGGGCCACCATTCGCCACTGGGTGAGTCTGGCAATGTGGATGTCAAGCAGTGTTCGTTCATAGTTCCTAAACTACATCATAGGGTTTGTATACAGTGCAATGGGTCAAGTTCGTGGCACAAGTCCAGTATCAGCTTCAGGCGCCAGGGCTCTGGAATTCTCTGCCGGTGAGCAAGAAGATGGGTCCGCAATAGAGTTCCCTGTACCGTTGATATAGGTGTAGACGTTGAATCCTCCCACTGCCTCATAAGGTACTTATGGCAGGTTGCAAGATGGCAGGCATTTGGTCACGTCCTTTCTGGATATGTATAACAGTTTGATTGTGAGTGTTGAACAGCGTGTAGCAACTGCGCATAAGCTATGCCCCAAAATTAAACAATGAACAAGTATGAGCCCCCTGATGAACATGTGATGAGCCCCCAAATTAAGCGTCTGTGAGTTGGGTACTTCTCTTTTCATTCAGAATTGGGGCCGTCAATGAGCGGCTGGGTTGTGGGTTGTGCATGTTCATAGCCTTACCAGGCAGTGAAGAGTTAATTACCAAGGCTAAGTGGTGTTGATGGGTTGTGGGTGTCGTTAGGTTTCTTGTCTTCGGGTTGGTGGTCACTCCTGTGAAAGGGCTGGAAGGGCTCTTGTGTAGAGAGGTAGTGGTGTTGCTCAGCATTGTGGTCAGTTGCATTACACACAGAGCATATATGTAGCCTCCCATGTCAGTATGGAGTCTTGCTTGAGCTATGGTTGAAGGACCGGCATACATGTGATTGGTCAGAATGCTCTTGAGGCACAAGGCTTTCCCAGTAGGATGGGTTGCTGGCACTGCTTTGGCGTTTGGGGCAATCAGCCTTCACATGGCCACGTTAACCGCAGATGAAACATGATGCACGCTGTAGGTGTGGGTGTTGTTGGAAATGCAGGAAGTCGAGCTCTGGATCAGGTTTGCTCCAGTTGACTTGGTCTAGGTAGCATGCAGCATTCAGGCAAAAGGCTTGATCATAGCTTAGCCAGACCTCTGGCTTGTTAATGCGACTTCAATGGTCCGGTGATGAGGCAAAGGTAGTTTGCCGATGGAATCACTAGGTGTGGGTGGTTGAAGGACCGGTATGCGTGTGAGACATTGTTGGAAGCCCTGAGTCTAAGAAGTCGTCGAGGGTTTTGCGTTTTAGATGGGTGGTGAACGTAGCTACACCAGGATTATCTGGGTCGAAGGCTATTTGTGTCTTTGAAGCCTGTTGTGTGAAGGGGGCGGCTAGTGCTTCAGGGTGTAAGTCACCGAGTTTGGTGAACTTACCGAGGTTAGCCAAGGTATTGAGTGTTGACTTGTAACTTACGGAAGCAAGTCGGCTGGGGTTGCGGCGACAGATGATTTGCCCGTCGGCCCGGATCGACTGGTACATGGGCGCAGCCATATTTGGTGCTTTTGTTATTGTGAGGGGTGCCGCCAGATGTGTTGTGTTGTGATGTGATTGTTCATAGCATAGTGGCCAGTAATTGATTGTCCAGGCTGGGCTATAGTCGAGTTTAAAGTAGCGGCAATTGTCGCTGGACCCATGAATATGATCGAAGCAAGTGACAGCCTCCCAGTATCTGTACTGTTGGGGTGGACTTGATGATCGAGTGTCAAGGGAGGCGCCGACCCCGGCGAAAGTGTCGGTGGTCTAACTTGAACTAACATGTTAGTTCATGGTCATATGACCATGGTCAACCTTGGTAGTTCACGGTCGACCATGTTTGTTAAATGGCACAAATTACTATGGTTGTCCATGGTCACCAACCATGGTTAACCACGGTAAACCAAGGTAGTTAACCATGGTTAACCATGGTTGACCATGGGCATCAAACGTGGTTGACCATGTTATTAACCTTGGTCAACCATGATCATCGACCATTAGTATTTGATGGTTTTTGAATCAAAACCTTCGGTTGAAAATTGTCAGAACGGAAAAAATCTTGGTATAAACCTCACCAAAACTCTGCAAAACACCAATGATCCTGACTGGTGTCATTATAACTTGACAGACTCGCTTGAGGATCAGCAAACTTAGCCTCCATTATAGTGTCCACTGCAATAACAACCAAGCCCTTCAGATTCTATCAAAGATCATCCTCCAACATCTTCTGAGGGTTCCCTGAATGTTCAATGAGCAAAAATATCCAAAATTTCTCCCAAAATCGATGTTAAAAACACAGCTACTTTTCCAGTTGTTCACTGAACAGACAATCCATTTGAAGTGAATTTTGAAGATGGCTGCTTCAAATGAGCCAATCAAATGCATTGCTTTATGACATGTGACATCATGGTAAAGGGTCAAAGGTCCAATGACAATGGACCTATGACCTTGCCTATGTTGATATCATGTTTCAAGGCAAACATTGAGTGAGACTGAGATAGTCTTAACTTCCTGCAATTGCAGCAGTGCTTTCATGCCCTCCATGTCAATAATTCCAAGAAATTCAGCTCGATATTTGTCCACAGTCTTCTGACATGAACAAGAATACAGCAAATTGGTCTAAGCTTCCCGGGCAATGACATTAATTCTCTCTAACAACTGTGAATGATGTCAAGAGACTCAACTATGTAAATATAGGAGTGTATATACATACAGACTATTATCAATATGATCATCATGAAAATTGGGCATCAAAATTAAACTACCATGAGTCATCAAATATCATGGTCAACCATCATTGACCATCGGTAACCATGGTCAACCATGATTGCCAATATCCATAAACAGGTCAGCCATGATAGACCGTGGTCAACTGTGATAAACCATAGTATTGGAATGCCTACTGTAGTCTCATATCATGGCCAACCATGTTAGTTCATGGTTAAACATCAAAAACCATCAAATACCTTGTTGACCATGGTACACCACAGTTGACTTTTCGCCGGGGGAGTTTGGGGGGTCGATATCAGCGAGTGTCGAACCATTTAGTTCCATTATCAAAAACGTAGTTTAAGGCAAATGGAGGCAATGGCAGTTGTGATACCAGTTTCGGCATGGTTGACTGTTGAACTTTCTGTCTGAACTGGCTGGAGTAGGTGCTTGTTGAGATGCGCTGGGCGTCGCTTGGACCTTGTCGGTGAGCCGGTGGTGGCTTGCATGTGGTCTTTTGCTTTTCTTTCTTTGAGGCTTTACTTTCATTCCATATTGCACCATAAAAAGTTCTTCCCATGTGAATGTAAAAATCCTGCCATCTTTATATTGATATTCCTTGAGATATGGAGGATTTGTCATGAGTGTGTTGTTACTTCTTCATTTAGATTATGAGTGAAGCCTGTTTACCTGTACACATATGTTTCCATATAAATGCCCAGGGTGGAATGAAAGTAAAGCCTCAAAATATAGGGATTTTTCCTATTATTTGTAAAGTTCTAGGCATGGGTAAATAATAAATAAGTTCTTACCGATTATTGCAAGTTCTTAGCGTCGTCGTACCAGCATTGGTGTTATTTGTGTTGCGCCAAACACTCGACTTCATCTCGTGTGTGCTGCAGCAAAATGGCACTCACGCTGACATGACACAGAAGCAGGCAGTATTTCAGAATAACGTCTAATTCTCACATACTCATGACGTGATATTTTCATCTCGGCGACATTTACTGCGCATTATGATGCACGCTTTGTCTGTATGACCTGGGTCTCCTATATACCGGTATAGAGACAGTGCTACCATATTTAAAATGGAACTACTTACAGGATAGCTCTGAGATTTTCCCATGAAAACAGCTGAATATATGAATGGTAAACTTTGGTTGTAAGGTGTCTTAGCTTTCCAAAGGTCAGACCATTCCCCTGTACAACCTTGGTTGGCAAAACCCATGTAAAGGCGGTAAGGATAATGTCAGCAATGATATTTACATTACACATCAAGACATATTGAAAAATAATCACAATTATTATCCATAAAGAATTCAATAATGATGGGTCAAAAATCGTTAATACATGGTCAACGATCGTTACAAAGACTAACACAAAACAGCACAGAACAGACAGCAAAGTACCGCTACACAAGTCAAAACCCTGAAAGAAAAATATATAGACCTCTGGCAAAAAGACGAAGAAGTGATGTCAGATGTTTGAAAATAGTATGGGCATCCTGCCCCACATTTGGCACCCGCCACATATCAATCTGTAAGTCAAATAGGAAGATCACCAACTAAAGACCAATGTCAGTGATGCCATCAGCAATCTGATGAGGTGTGGAAAATTGATTATAGTGAAATTGAAATAATCTCTCTTGTCATATAGCCTAGTAGAAAGGTGACCATAAGAGTCAAATTCAAGAAAAATATATCCATACATAAAGCAGAAGAGGCCTTTTCTGTAGTTTCTTTAATCTCCATTTCTGGATGATAAATCATAGCAAGATAGTCACTGAATCTTGCGTTATTCATTGAAATGACATCTTCTATGTATCTGATTGAGAGTTCTAGCTACAGAGACCTTTTTCTGTTTGGAGTGCCCGAACCTGGGCAGATATACAACGAAAAAATTGAAATGATAAGTTCTATAATCTTTGCCAACTATGACGAAATTAAATACCTTTGAGAAAGAGGGACATTATAGGTGCCGCAAAAGTGGAGGAGTTGCAAGGCAAAAAACAAATGCTGAGTTGTCCGGTGCCTGGTACGACCCGAGATCGTTGACGTAGCGTGTGTCCCCTAATCACATTCCACTTCCAAAGGCAATGACTGATGCATCATATAATATAAACTTGATTTATCATATTGCTCACATTGGTGATGGTTACCGTAAAATGAAAGCCATAATATTTTGTGGTAAACATAGAGATATGCACGATCATCGTTTTTGGAATGTGTCTGATCTATATGACTTGTCAACAAAGTGAACAAACAAAATGGCTATCCACCTCTGATGCAACGCTGCCTACAATAAAATATTTTAAGGACTATGTAGTCAAAATAAAGAAATTTTAGGTAAATCTTGTAATATGTTATCCCATTGTTGCTACATTGAAGTTTGTGTCATTTTGTGACAAGCTCTAGAAAAACATTGTGCCATTGGTAGAACATGGTCTACCTCTGAAAAGGTAGCCAGCACACCAGTGAAGTGCCGCGTGCAACACCTGTTGACATGGAAAACTCTGCATAAACAAACAAAATGGCCATCTTTCACCCTACCATACAACCATCAGGCGCAATAAAATCGGGTTTTGAATTTTTGTAGTTTTGAATTTCGACACAGGCTCATACTTGCCTAAAATGCATCGTGTCAGCCACAAATTTCATCAGTCAGTTAAGCAATAACCCCCGCCGCAGGAGGGTATACATGAGATTTTGGTACAACAGGGCTCGAAATTAAATTTCAAATGTGGTGGTCCATGTGGACCACCTAACAAATATTTTGGTGGTCCAAATTAAAAATGTAGTGGTCCGTAATATAACAATTGTTTAAGATGGCGTGATAGGTTTGTGACAACATACATTCAAACGACAACTTCTCGCCCAAACTATGTTATATACGTAAAACGTGCATATCACCAGAAAGCTCTTTCTATGAATTTTAATGCTGTACCATTACATTTTGGTTTTTTGGGGATCTGAAAAGGCCGAATTTGGGATATTTCACCATGAAGATTATAACCATCACCTCACATAGCCGATTGTCATTTGAACAATGCAATCTAAAAGTTTAATATACTGTCAGCATAACTGTGTCTTAAAATTTTTGAAGACGACTTAGGTTTTTTGACAATCTTCAGTCATGGTTTTGAATCATGTTTTGTTCATTACTTAGTTTATTTAAACTACGAATATTAAAATCCTTAAATGTGTTTGGAAAAATCTGAGACACGGTTTGGAGACC
>LD345120.1:457639-470954 GCA_001465055.1 Ptychodera flava | reverse complement strand
TATTAGCCGCCTCCGATGACTACATTTTGTCGTCTGCCACACAGTACGCCGCGCGCGTGGTATGCGCGCGTGGCATGCGTCTATGCATATCATGCGGCGGCCGCTATATATCAACCGCACGTAACTGTGCTAGTCACCTTTGCCAATTCTGGTGGAATCAGTAAAAATTGTTTTTCGTTTATACGCCAAGTCAGTAAGACTCAGCTTTCTCCCTCAGGCCATGACCGATCACCGACGCCAGTGGTACTGTTGCGTACAGCAGCGTCAGCGTACTCCATAGCTTAGTTGACAATGGCCCCAGTGCCGAACGTTCGATGTTCGGAAGCTGAATTTAGGTGGGCCACCGGAATTCAAACTTTTACTTTTTTGAAGACATGTTTTTATCGATATCTCGCGATCCGCACGCAGTCGCCTCGTCAAATATCGACCGTTGGCATTAAAAAAATGTGCTTTAAAAATGTTACCAAGTGTGAGTGCCACTTTAATATTGAGGATTTCATTCTAAGGTTCAATATTAGGCTACAGGTAAGTCATGTAGTCATACCATTTCACTTGCACCTCCATGGTCATGCTGAAAGCATCACACTTAAGACTAACAAACTCATTCTCACGTTAAACACCTTAATATAATCAGCTGCACAGCAAAGAAATCTCATGTTAACAAGGGCAGTTAAGCTTTTATACTTTTTTCTCTTGTCGCTTGTTCATCTCCGATCAAATTGGTTTGCATATTTTGTTACCATTTTTAAAAATTCCCATACGAATAGGAAACACCCACTCTCGTATTCATCCCACGGGAAGCTCTCTATGTTTTAATTTTGTCAATAAAAAACTGAACATATTTGTGTCTGCTTGACTTTGTCAAATGATTACACTTTAAGGGCATCAAAATCAGTTATTTTGCAAATTATCTTGTGGGAGGAGGACACCATCTAGCACTCCCCCTAATAAACTCTCTTTCAGTTTTTCTCTTTTCAAAAGGGATAAAGAGGAGACTCCTATCTCATATTCTATCCCAATAATCACTCTTGGTTTTGGTTTTGCCTTTGGAAACAGAATATGTTTGTCAGAAAAAACACTGTAATTGCCATTTTTTCACCTAAGGGCAAATAATAAGTTATTATTTTGAATTGCCATAACAGATGAGGATACCCCTCTTGTACTGTACCCAGTAAGCTGTGAGTACTCATTTGTGTATTACAACACCTTTCCTTTTAGACTGCACTCAAGGACATTAATGTAGGTTCTTTCAAAAGTTCCATACTAGAGTGACACAATTCCTCAGTACTATTCCCCCTGCAAGCATTGCGTTCTCTTGTTATCTTTAAAAACAGCATATTTGTCAGCATTTGTCATTCTCAGAATCCACCAAGGGGCATCAAAATTCTTAATTTTTTCTGTATGATATACAGAAGCCAGACCTCCTGTCTTTTACTGAACGCCTATTATTTAAATATTTTGACCTGAATTTTGTTTAACTGAAAACCATGATAATGTGTAATTACATATGCTAAAAGGGGTATGGTGCACATTACATGCAAATTAATGTAAATTTGCGATCTGTCTAAATGTCAAAAGCAGAATTGCGCCATAACAATGTTTTGCTCCACATTGCAATTTGGACATTCTACAGCCTTGATTAACCTATGTAAGTATGTATGTATGCATGCAAGCATGCATGCACATACATGCCAATATATGGTTCATTAAATATCATCAGATTATTTTGTGATTAGAAACAGTTAATATCTACTGTATGTGTTTGCTTAATGAACTGGCCACCTGTTCATGTATTTTTTCATGGGACCTTCAAGGATGAATAGACTCTTTAAGTTCCATTTGCTCTGTTACCAGGGCACCACTCTATCACAATGGGGTTGTTATGTAAAATCGTAAAAACGTGTTTTAAACGTTACTTATACGCATTTTCAGATGTTTTATGTTGATGTTTTTCTCTTGTTGGTACTTTAGAAAGGAAAGTTGATAAGGTACTTACAGTTAATTTGTTGTAGCTCTTGATGGCGGTGATCATAGTTGGGTTCGAAATTGGTGTCCATTAGCTGCTCATGGGTGTCTTTTAGATTCCTTCGGGATTCTCTGAAGTCACGTATATCTGATCAAAGCAAAAACAAAAACTTTTAATACAACCGCACAAACATTAACAAGTGATCCAGCCAAAATGGCGCCGCGGTGATATTTAAGACAATAGAGACCATTAAAGCTGTATACAGCATTAGCGGGGCCCAAGTGGTTGCTATGGCTATACGAATTAGCTAAGGTAGTTTAATAAACAAGCGCTTTGTTATGCAAGAAAACATTTATCAAGTTGAATTTTCGTGAAACAAATTAGTTTTGCAACAAATATGAATGAAGTCCAAGCTGAAATATTATTGCAAGATTATCATTGATTTTCCACAAATGGAAATAGGGTCGCCAAACCATGTAACCAATCCATATGCACATTGCAACCTAGAAAGTACACATACTGATGATGGTAGGAGTAAAATTTCAGTTAAACTAATGTCGGCTTTTTAAAGGAACATATGCAACTATTCCACGTTTATAGGATGTTTTACTCAAGCAATATGGCCATGTTTCTGTACAAATCATACCCAACAGGTGAAAAACGAATCACTTCTATAGCGATTTTCACAGATATTAAATTTTTCCTGTTCATTAGCATACGTTTGGTAAATGATAACTTCAATGAACAAATTTCTACTTACTGTTGCGCGCTTCTACACACCAAATATAAAGATGGAATGGACAAGGATTTTAAGAATGAGATATTTAGCATTTTGTTTTTGATCAAAAATTATAGCAAAAATTGCTCTTAAAATACAATAGCATGTTTCATGACAATTTGAATAAAACTTAATATTTCAACATATAAAATTAAGATAATCCACAGGAACATGTCTACTACCAAATATCAAAGCTATCAGACGAGTAGTTTTTTGAGAAATACATTTTTTAACAAAAATTGCAGATTTCATCATAATTTGAATTGTCACCATTTGATGTTGCTTTTAAACCTCTACACCAATTATCAAAGTTGTCAGAGAAACCATTTTGGACATTTTTTTTACCAAATATGCAAAAGTTGCCCTGAAATATGCAAATTTAATCACAACATGAACATATCTTCTTGTAGTAAGCTCAATTAACCTACGTTTCAAATAAATTGCACATACATACATACATACATACATACATACATGCATACATACATACATACATACATATACATACATACATACATACATACATACATACATACATGCATGCATACATACATACATGCATACATGCATGCATGCATAGCCACTGACAACCATTTTATTTGATAAACTCTTGGCCTCTTACAGCACAGCTGAGAAAAAACAGGCTGTTCAGTTAAAATGTGATTAATGATGTACCTTTCATATTTTGCATCGCAAGGTTTTAAATTGGACTTGACTAATAATAACTGGCATACAAACCTCTACTCTCATGTTTCCCAATTGGAATAAGTAGTAAAATGATATAAAGGCGGACCATCTTCTGTCTGTTACTGGACAACCTTCAATGTTCTACTTCAAGTGGAGATATAAATAATAATCCTCCTTATCCTATGGTACCGGTATGTGTGACGTTTGCCAGGCTGTAGATAATAAAATAAGTAAATAAAGCAACAAACAAACAAATAATTTCATCAGTTGTTTGATTAACAATTTATTTAAGCAATAACTCCCGTCGCAGGAGGGTATACAGTAGATTTCGGTACAATGCGCGACATAGCATGAGCCGATACGCGAGTGCTATATGTAGCGGATTGTATCAAATTTGAATTTATACCCGACTGCAGCGGGAATTATTGCTATTATATTATATCTACTTTTGTATCTTTGTTGTCTTACTTGGGTATTTTCATCACTTTAAGCCCAAGTGTCTTAACTATGATAGCTATACAGTGTCCTTGACACTGTTTTTAGTTTTTCTGCTCATTTACATATTTTAGTAATGATAACTTCATTTGAATAAATGCCCAACTATTGTTTAGCATATACATCAGGCAAATTAATTATGCGCACTTGTCCTGAATTTTTTCAATCAGACCATTCAAGGAATGAGTTATTTTGTATTTTGTGACCAAGACCAACAACAATTGTCACAGAAACGCAATATGGCAAGTTTCTACATGATTTCATCTAAACTCATGTCAAGGACCTCATATCGAATTTCAAGCAACGTAACATGTGGTCTAAGACATAGGAAGATTAATAGAAAAATAGGACAATTGCCTAGAAATACAAATACAAAACGTCACGATTATTTCAACAAACCTGAAGAGGTCACCCCTTTAGTAATGCATATCGGGTTTCAGAGTAATTAGATTAGTGTTTCAGAGGAGAAAATATTTTGACCAAAATGGCGAAAATTTCCCCAAAATTATAAATATTTTTGACAATGACATGTTCATTTGAACAAATTCACATCTTCATCCTAGAGTGTACCAGTACAGAAAATACTAGGATGGTAGGTGTTGTAGGCTACTTTTAGAGTTGTTGATGTAGACATACATACATACTTACATACATGCATAACTGCATGCATGCATGCATGCATGCATGCGTACATACATACACGCATACATGCATGCATGCATGCATGTGTGCAAGAAATTTGATTTTACAATTTCACCGAAATGATGATTCACTATACATTGTAGTCTTTGAGGAAGCTATGAATAATTCTTTCTAATACAAAACGTGCTAAATATATGCTTTTATAAATGTTTGACAATTGATACAAATGTATGTAATGAGAATAGGGTGTTTGAAAAAAGCAAATGCGAAAGACAAAAATATGATATTGAATTTCACCCGTGATTATTTAGACAGTTCAAAAAGGATTCTTTGAAAGTTCAAAGGTCAAATGAGAAATTACATGTCATTGAAGATATTATTGATACGGACTGTGACATCTTAGGGAGGGTCACTTATTTTGTGCATGGAAATCTCGGAAGGTCAGTCTTTTTCCTGCAAAAACCTTTGAAGGGTCATTATTTTTCTCCCAGGGGCCTTACGATGTAAAGGTTTAATGAATCAAATCATATGAATTTTTAATGGGGGTAACATGTTAAAATTGATAAATTTGGGGGGTTTAAATTTCAAAAATTTAATTTGGAAGGAGGGGTTCGGTTTTTGCAATTCATTCGCAGCTTAAATTCCAGAGATCTCCCTCCGCCGTAAAAAACGAAGGCTCCCTAGTTCTATCTCATGCTATTTTAAGGAAAGCGATGCAAGTAATGCCCTTTGTTATGTATTTAGATCTATGTAAAATGTTCAAATTTATTATGTAATAATTTCCATTTAAATCCATAAAATCCTGGATACTAATGCCAATTACAGAAGAATCTGAGTGTTTTCCCTGCCTTAATTATTAAAACAAATATGTAAATTTGTATCAAAACAATATCTGCTGAACTGGCTTGTAAATCGCATTAGACGTTTAGAAATTCTCAACACAAACAGACACATAATTCACACTCAAGAAAATCTCTCACAAGGTCATATACCGTTTCCTTGTCATGTAACGATGTCAGGTACTGTTCTGTCAAGGTTTTCAAAATCCAAAGTAGTTTGAGCTCAGAATTCACAGTAGTCAATCGGGAAGTAGAAAAAACCCTAGAGCCAGACATGCACTGGCCCTGTATGACTGTATGTAATTTTTGCATAAGCAGACCAATCAGTATACATTGGTACTGAGACTGAAGTCCAGTTTACTGGCATTAGATTTGTGAAAGCATAAAATACCATTCGCATGCTTGCTCATTACCATTTCACTTTGTATAACATATTATCTTGTGCGACAAAAATCAGCGTTAAACTTTCAGAATGTAAGCTATAATCAACTAGATGGCGAACAGTTGCATGACTGCCAACAAATGGATTTAAAAAAGTCATGATTCTCTTATAATTAGTTATTTCAATATCATCATAATTAAAAGCGACAATTATCAAATCCTGGTGACTTCTCTTCCCAGGCAAAACAGGGTTAGTTACAATGACTTATTTGCCCTCTCTTAAGTTACACAATTTATCGCAACCGTTTGCCAACTCTGCTAATCCTGCTGACATATTTTCAGCATTTTCAAGTTTATAATTGCTACGGTCGTGCTTTGACAAGGTCTCGCCCAGAAACTGAAGTGACTTTTGGAGGATGTGTGGCGCAGTGGGACTGTGTATTCTCTAATTAAACTAGGCCTACCAGACTTCAAACCTATGCTCAGAAGTTGTGAAGTAAACCCTACGTGACAGCGAACGGCCGCTGACAACAGTTAAAGGACTTGGCTCTGACACAAAAAAATGTCTCACCCCAAAGAACTTGATTTAAATTCAGCACAAATGATAATCAATCTACTTTGAAGTTGTATGCACCGATCTTTCATGATTACACATAATCTGAAAGATTTCGAACGTAAACTTACGTCCTCCTTGTTTCAGCGATAATGGCGTGCTGTCGACAAGCTTATGCTTTGTTTTGAAGTCCTTCAAATTGCATGGTTGATGTGGTCAGGACTACGAGGTCTGAAGCATTTCCCCATGCAGCTTTATAGCTGCTACTCCTAAACAGGGCAAAAGACCTCCTTCTGGGTGCTGCAAGTTGAAATCTGTCCTCTCTGATTCCTGGCTATTAGAATCCACGTTGCTTGGAGAGACAAGGAGCGACGCCTCGCTGTTTTCCGATCAGATCATGTACGTTTATAGGCAGAGTAACTTTTCCATTCAAGGGATTTTTTATTGTTTCAGAATAGGTTAGGATGAACACTTGCTGCAAAATTTTGCAGAATTCAAAAGTGCGAAATGTTGATATCTACCTGACTTGAGAGTATAATGTAGCAATTTGATTTCGCTATATACTGGAGAATATGTATCCCCTGACCACATTACATGCACATCGTAAAGTAATCGATCAAATTTGAGTACTATTAATCGTAGCATGACACGAACGAGTTGGAACAGAGCAAAATTGCTGGTACGAGTGTGCAGTTTGTGTTTATTTTTACACACAATGTGAAGAGAACGTAATCACAAAATCATAGTGCGAAAGTGAAGTTCACTAATTGAATGGAGGTCGAACCCCCTCCCCCCCCCCTATTATAAACGAATGAATTTCGCTTTTTGAACTTATGCGACGATCTGAGACAGTTGTGTGACGTCAAAAGGTTGTGGCGGGTTGACCTTTTGATGTCCCTCACTGGAAAGAAAATCCAGAGAGATAAGGTGGTAAAAATCACTGATATATTTGAAAATATCTTACGTTTTTTACTTCCTGATTTAAAATAAATAGAAAAAATTAAGAGGCCTAGCTACCCTATCACTGATGGACACGTTACAGAAACGACTTTTAGGCCTTATCCCAATTCAATTTCTTGAGTTGGTCAAAAAATGTACATTATTTTTCGCCTTAAAATGAGGAAAATTGACGAATTTCCCAAATTTACGCCAATTCTATTGGCTTTCTCGGATCCTCGGGCCTTGCTTTCAATCAAAAGAAATATCTTAGAGTCAGGGTATTTGAACTAGAGTAAGTCAGGTAACAGCAAACTCATTTTTTTCAAAGTCGCATTTGAGTTCGCAATACGCAAATACGACAAACCGTCAGAGCAGGCTAGGAGACGAACAAGAGCCTTCGATATGAAAACTCATCAGTTCGACTGCAGCTGTACGTATACGTCTGACATCGCTGGGCATAGGCAAAAACAGTCTTTCTTATGAATACGTACCAATTGGCCCCTTTCAGGGCCACTAAATTTTCAAAAAAAGAATACCTAATACCTAATATATCTTATTGCCCCGCACAGTGGAAAATTGACCGTATCACAGTCCCTCGTGTGTGGAGGGACTGTGACTGTTCTGTAAACTTTCGTGAGACTATTGAAAATTGTTTGTGATCCAGTTGACATACGTGTCTAAAAAGATGGTTGAACACCAGAACAGTGAAATTTGCACGCATTGGTTTATTAGTCGTTATATTTGTCTTACAGAGATCTAGTTCTTGGTGTTTCAAGGCAATGGCAAGTTGCAAAATCACTTGTATAACCATCTTTATTATCTGCCATATATTTACACAGCAGCCAGGTAAGGCGATTTGCGTGGTGATAAGCACGCGACTGATTGGCGCGTCAAGTTTACACAAGTGTTTGATTGACAGCGAGCGATTTTAAAACCGCCATTTTCGTCACCGAGTCATGAATACTATAAAAACTCCTCATCAGGTCTTATCAGCTGTTGATCGTACGTGCATCGCTTTATTTCAAAGATACGATAATAAATTGTAAGTATATGTGACCTTTTGCGATCCATAAAGGTCATAAAAGCCGCATTTACGGGAGCGTGAGCCTGTGTGTTACCTCTTTCGCGTCCTCTCACACTTGGCCCTTTTATAGTCGACATGTGTCTTTAGGATCAGTGTCGGTAACAATTCTGGAATGTTCAGCTTTCTGACTTTCTAAAGACATCAATAACTGCTCAAGGTCAGAATGAGATACAGACACTGCTGAATGTCAGTTAAAGGGGGCGTCCGAAAAGGCTGATTCTCAGATGCTCGGGGTCGCTTGTTCTGGAACGAGATGAAGGCGCCAAGCTTGGCGCGTTTTTCCAATGATTCAAAATACATTAAGTTAAACTGCAACTTCCGTAACTATTTTTATCTGGTTTTGTAAAAAATTGCACGAGTTGTAAATGGCGAAAAATGGCTTTTCCGGAATAAGGGACGCCAAAGCTAGCAGATATGAAAAAATCAGCTTTGGTGAACTTCCCCCTTAAGTCATGCTCTAAGGTAATATTGTATCTAATCTAAAAACTAGTGTGAGCATTTTAGATCTAATCATTTCTATCACAATTCTGGATTAAAATATGTAACAAATTGACACCATCCTCATATTGGCTGGTCAGACTACAACAAAGGCATAGCGGTTAAGACATGTGTGTTTGGTCATATATTTGCTGAACAGGCCAGTAAATCACATAACGTATTGCGAAATTCAAAAGAAACAGCTGGCACATACAGTACTTACATGATGAAAATTGACACCAAGTCTTGTCGTGTAAGAATCGCAGGTGTGAGAGTTCTGTCCAGGTTTGCAAATGCAGAGAAATCTGAGCGTAGATTTCACAGTAATCCCCTTGGAACTTATAGTAGCAAAATGCTTGACGCAACAATCAGTGATCCTGTACCACACTATGTGGTTGGGAACTTCGCCAATGTACATTAAGGAGACCAAAGTCCAGTTGACTGGCATCAGGATAGTAATAAAGCCTGACAATATATCAGTCACTAATGTTTCAGAGTGACATATGTGTTGATTTTTAACTTCTTCAACAACAGCAACCTTTGTTTGAAATACAAACTATTACTTTATATTGCAAACTGTTGAAAGTCTGTCAAAAAAAATCAAACTCTGCTCTCTCATAATTTGCTATTACAAAATATTATCAAGAATTAATGTGAAAACTATTGACTGTTCAGATCATGCTAAACTCTTTAGGACATCCCATAATACTTGGTCAGAATTAGAGACATGCGGATACTATTGCTAGCTGTCATGTCATAATTCTGCCAACAAGTTCTATTTTAGATCCTGTTATTTCTCTAAATTCTTCTGTAAATTTTGTAGAAATTATAGCTGCGAAATAAAATCATCCTCAGAATGGCCAGGCAAACTGCAACGCAGGAATGGCGGGTTAGATCTCTGCTCAACAAACAAACTTGTTTGTTAATCATCACAATCTGTTGTGCCACAATGTAACTTGGAACTACAGTCACCAGTATAAGTTTTGGAGACCAAAGTCCAGTTTTATTGGCGTTATGAAGGTTAAAACGTAAGTACCATATTTCACCCTCTTATATTTCAGTTTGAGTTAATTCTTAACTTCTTCAACAGCAGCAACTATTGTTTGAGAATACAAACTTTTAATTAGATACTGTGCCAAAATGAATTACAGCTCATAATTGTAACAATTGATTATTGGAAGATCACCAACAGTGATGTGATAATTATTGATTGTTCAGACCATATTGAACTCTTTCTTCAATGTCTTATCACAGAAATCACTGGTCAGCTGGAAAGTTGTTGAACCTTGAGTGTCTTTGCTCAGTGATGGCAATACAAAGAATGCTTCCGTAGCTGCCTCTGTCGCAGGTAATATTTCAATTTCAGATATATATATATATATATATATATATATATATATATATATATATATATATATATATATATATATCACATACATACACCCAGTTATTCCTATAGTATGACATCACACTATGGTAATATTGTTTACAGAATTCCGTATTCTCCTACTTCTGAATTCAGAAGTAGGGGTATACGGTCAGAAATACTTTAATCTAACCTGTTAACGAACACCTGTTTTATCAGTAAAAAGTCTCACGGGAAAAGGAAGAGGGTTGTGGAACTTTTGGAAACACAATAGTCAAAAGCACCGAGAAGGAAATAAAATGAGCAAATATAGGCACGGATTTTTGTTTGAATCGTTCATATTTCAATGGCGCGAAAATGAGGACACGTCTGCCCCTAAAAAGTTTGGGCAAAGCAAACAATATCGTCAACCGAGCGTTACATTGCTGTGTTCCAGGGCGATGTTAGTGCATTCATAACCAACTAGCGCAAATCGAACACCATCAAAACGACAAATAATGCAGTTAGGCAACTGATGACGTTTCTACAGCAACAGCAACGGAGGATGGTTTTGAAGCCGAAGTTTTAAATTTGTCACCAAAAACTTTGGATTTGTACATGTCAAAGTTCTTCATTGGAGCGAGACAAATCGATTGGACAGAATATGAACCAGACACTTTGACAACTTACCAACGGGGTATTTATCGGAGAACGGGTACAAATTATTCGTATGCCGGAATGCAGTATTGGCGAAATCTCAGGAGACGATTCGAGCCAAACGATCTGATATGAAAACAAAATGTAAAGGAAACAAATCCCGTGCCAGCGAACCCCTGACGGACAATGAAATTCTGATGATGCGCGAAAAAGGGATGCTCGGTAACCATTCACAAGAATCGCTAATGTTTACAGTGTGGTGGAATAATACCAAACTATTGGGATTTCGAGCATCAGATGAAAACAAGAAATTGCTGTAGGGAAATATCAAATTAAAAGTTACAGCTTCGGGCAGAGAGTACGTTGAATTTAATGAACGCGACAACAAAACCCGCTCCGGACAATATGCCATCAATCGTCCGTATTCGCCCAAGATATTCGCCGTTGACAACAAAGCCATATGTCCGATCGAAACATACAAGCTGTATCGTGTTCATCAACGTTTTGAAATGTGTTCGAATTCACGTTTTCATCTCGCCATCAATTACAAGCCGATTGGCAATATTTGGTATAAGCGACAGCCAATGGGGAAGAACAAATTAGAAAACATCGTGCAGACTATGGCCGAGAAAGCAGGTGTATCGGGACGTAAAACCATTCACAGCGCACAGAAAACATACAGAAACTCCACGATAGTGGCATCCCACCAACCAAAATCATGCAGCTTTCTGGTCGTCGACATATTCAATCAATCAATTCCAATGACGTGAACTACCTTCCCCAGCAAGAGCTCATGTCCGACATTTTGGTGGGATTTGATAACGACCGGCAGTTGGCGATACCAAACGCACAGCCGAACGCATCGTCGATCCCTCGTAACGCTCTTTCCCATGGTCCTGTGTTAGAAAATACGTTAACGCTCCCGACAAGTGACGTCTACCCAGCTCAATCCGTTTTGAACTCAAGTTTTTGGCAATGTGCTCTGGTAGCTGCAGCATCGGGAATGTTTACAGGTGCTGCGATGACGAGCTGTACCGTTAACGTTATAATAAATGTTGCTGGGTTGTCACGGTTTGTGCCGCAGCCACAACAAAGACGAAGGGCAGTCATATAAGACATAAGCGATGGCTCACAGGAATGAACGTTGAATGACCAAGTTTAAACATTTCACAATCCAGCTTCTTTAAAGACGTATTTTTCATGCATGATTGCAAAGCAGATTCATGTTTCATTCATGTTCACTTAAGATTAATGTTCTGTCCAGATAACCTTGAATTGTCGCATTGCTCTGTGTTGACAACGATATTGGAGCGTTCGATTTTGACACAACGCCATGATTTGTTCGCGGAATTTCCAGTTTGACAGAGTAGTTATATATTAATCCACAAGAACTCCGAAATACATAGTTAAATCATAGTTTTGTTGTTATTTCGATACCGAAGAAAGGGTTTCCCTTTTTTCTGTAATTTTGAATGAGTAAGGCAAGCGGCAGATTTTGAGTTCGATCAATTTACAATAACACAGCAGCCGCCATTCATCCATGCACGATTTTGAACCGCGGGGTTATTTCAATATTGACAATATGAAATAGTATTTTTGACGTTCACACTTTACCTTAAAATAAAAGTATTGAATATGACGGCACTGTGTCATTGTCCTTTCATCTGTTCTCTATGATCTGCTACTATATCCTTCAAAGAAAGTTATATCCTTCAAACTTCGCAAGCATTGTGGTTACACTCAGTAGGATAAAACTGGCCGCCGTGGGCCGGTGCCATGTCCTGAACCAACTGGAACCGCAAAGTTTCATCCGCCTCATTGACTCAAGTAATATTGTACCGTAAAACCAATTTTTATTCAAAATAGAAAATAATTGGGTCTATGGATGTGATAAATATATAATCTCCCAGTATTCCTCACTCGTGTGACGTAATCGAAGACTTAGGTTCCCTCCACATAGCTGTATTCCTCCGAACCTACCGGCTCGGAGGGATACTGCCGATATCTATCTATCTATCTATCTATCTATCTATCTATCTATCTATCTATCTATCTATCTATCTATCTGTCTATCTATCTATCTATCTATCTATCTGTCTATCTGTCTATCTGTCTATCTTTCTGTCTGTCTATCTGTCTATCTCTTTTCAGTGCTTCCTTTGTCTCATTATTACTTTAGGTGTTAATGCAAGTGAGCTAATGTCAGATTGATGTTCGTCTGTCTGTTAGTGCGATATCTCAAGAACGTCTTATTGGATTAGAATCCGATCTAATACATAGATTCTGTTTAAAAGGGCAGGACTGATTAGTTTTTGGTGGGTGTCGCTTGCATATTTCATGCTCATTGCATAATTAATGATAATGGAAAAAAACACACTCAGACCGCTGCTCAAGATTGGTTGGGATTTGTGCAAATGTTGACCATAGAAGGATATATCCTCCATGAAAGACATGAGGCGACATCAAAATTGA
>LD345120.1:432457-442816 GCA_001465055.1 Ptychodera flava | reverse complement strand
AATTGGGTGAAGTTAAAATGCTTGATGACTTTCAAGAATGTTAAATTATAGTATCTTCAATATACATACCAAGTTTGGTCAATTTTGATCAAGTCAAATCAGATATCTATCCCTAATTAGGAAAGTTCATTAAATATGCAAACTAGCAACTACCTTTCATGTCACCCTTTAATGGTTCCCACTACTGATATATTTTGGTCTGATCAACATTTGTAGCAAATCTCGTCAAATTGTGTGCAGACGTTTTTAATGTATATCCGTTTTTTCTAAAATCATTAATTATGCAAATGAGCAAAAGTATGCAAGCCACACCCACCAAAAACTAATCAGTTCTTGCCATTTGCTAACTGAATCTATTTACCAGATTTGATTCTGATCTGATCAGCCATTTTTGAGATACCGGACCAACAGACAGACTGACAGACAGACAGACACATGGACACACAGACAGACAGACAGACAGACAGACATCGCTGCGACATATGCTCACGTGTATGAACACGTGAGCAAAAAATTAGAGATGGCTTATCAGTTTGCAGATAAAAAAACTACTCTGTGGAGTCAGTTTATTAGAACTGTTGTTGGTATGCACATGGTGTGACAAAAGAAATTTGAAAGCTAATCTATTAGTGATTTCCTTAGCCCCTACGCATTATTGAGTCTACAGTTTTTACTTCCCGGGTGTTAAAGGAATTGTATGGTCATCCATTTTTCTGTATAAAACATTTGACTAGGGACTCTATTCACACAGATTGGGAGGTATTAAAAACTCAACAAATTATAGCATGTTAAACATGATTTTACCTTAAAAGATATCACATATCAATAAACAAGCTACAGATTACAACTTTGCCTTTGTCATCATCTATATGTTCCTTGGACCTGGTAAATTTCACAGTTTACCTTGAATGATAACGACTATTGGACCTGATTTGATGTCTATTAATGCACGACCCGTATAAGATTCAACTATTTAAAGATACAACACTAGCAAACCGTTCAAAATTACATATATCATTTGTCGATAAAGAATCTAATGTTCTATGTGATTTTACCGCTGGAAAATGAGGTTCACGTGATCTCTGCTACTAATGACGTACTCCTTGTAACTAGAGCTAAAAAATATTCTATCAAAGGTAATGATAAGTAAAGACATTGTGCCTACTAATTATTCTTGACTGTGAACTACTTTAAACAGTGGAAAAAGCTGTACAGCTGTCACTCCGGCTGCAATTACAAGTTCGGTTTCACAACGATATTTACAGATTGGGAGGTATATGACTTCTTCAGTTTCTTTCATTGAAGACCAGACATTTGATAATTAAGTGCAACTGAACTCAGTCATGGTTATATCCTGTGTGTTTATTTTCCTAAGACGGAAGATACGGACATTTGACTCATAGGGAATTCAGGTTACAATCAAATCATGATTGTTTCTATCGCGTGATTAAATGTCAAATAACAAGATTCATATAATTGTATTTTTTTATAACTACTGTTCATATAACATTGACGAGAAACAATCAGGAAACTGAAACCGTAAAATCAAAAGGAAACGTTACAGCATATATATATATATATATATATATATATATATATATATATATATATATATATATAATATATATATAATATATATATATATATATATATATATATATATATATATATATATATATTAATGATACAGGGTAAAACCATATATAAAATACGCAGAAGCGCTTCTATCTTATCATAGTACAACCGACAAAAGCTTTATAAGCCATGAGCAGGGCAACCAAAGATATCACTCTGCCTAATTAATAAAATATGGCAATAATTTTCGAGCATCGGTAATTATGGAGGGACATGGGTTGTAAAAGTTAACCTGGTATTCTAGTATGACTCCTAAATCACTACAACTGTGAACTGTCTCCTATTTGCGTGCATTGCACCCTGACCATTGGTTATATTTTCAAAGAAAGACGAAGTACACATACTTAGTATGATGGATGAAGAGGCACTTTCCATTTCTCAAGCAATAATAAGATAAGATAAGATAAGATAAGATAAGATAAGATAAGATAAGGTAAGGTAAGGTAAGGTAAGGTAAGGTAAGGTAAGGTTAGGTAAGATAAGATAAGATAAGATAAGATAAGATAAGATAAGATAAGATAAGACTAAATTTTTTTTGTCCAATTCGGGAAAATTACCTTTCGCTTCACCAAAAATACATTACACATCACAACATTAAGTGTTGAAATATAAAAATGCACATAGTCTCTATCTCCTTTAGAAAGATGAAATATGTGTGTATCCTACTGACAAAGGTCTGTATTAAGTATAGTTATTGAACTTGGAATAAACGATTTTTTTGAAAAGGTTATTTCGAATTACAGGTACTCTGTATCGCCGTCCAGATGGCATATTTTCAAAATGTAAACGTAAAGGGTGAAAAGTATCACTGACAATTGTTTTGACTTTTTTTTCGAATGACGATTTTATACAGATCACAGAGTTGTTTTTGTTTCTTGCCAATTATTTTTCCTGCCATGTTTACGATACGTGTGAGTTTATTTCTTTTGCTGACACTCAAATTACCGTACCACACTGTGATGTTAAAAGTGAGAACACTCTCTACGAGGCTCTTATAGACCTTTTCCAATACGCTCTGACTAACATCAAAACTTCTCAACCTCCTCAATAAAAAACGTACGCTGCATGGCCTTCTTAAAGGCCAGGGCTGGGTATAAATAGCATCATGCCCCTGTTGGAGTTAGTAAAAACCATGCCAAAATGGTCACAGGCGAAGAAACTTAGGCGTCCATGTACATGTACCTAACTATGAATGTCTAGTGATTGAATATATAGATATTTTTTTTTTATTTGAGCATAAATAAAGCTGATTTTGGTCGATGAATGTATTTCTTTTTGTCTTCAACTTGCGTGGCAAGCGGCCACAACAAAGGTCTGCAAGCTGTCAATCAAAAAAGGACGCGATACAGGTGTGAATCGGTAAACGTTTGCGATGTCAACATGTTAGATAGGCACAGCCATGTAATTAGATGGGGCGACCGCAGTGCAAAGCCGCATGCATAGGCACTCTTTAGCTGGATAGTCTGCTAAATAGATCGATATTCAGCTCGATCTATCGATCCCGTAGTCGATATGCCCACCTAATTAGTATTTTCACTGAAATTCAACCGTTCATCTATCTGTGATATTAAGTATTTAAAACACTAAACAATTTCAACAGACTTCCCATTCACTACAACCGGTTCAAAAGTAGAACCGGTAGTACTGGTCCTTTTATCTATGATTGGCTCCTTAGTTTTACCAATATTCAATTCCAGTAAACTTGACTTACGCCATTTTTGCAAGGTCGCTACATAGTCAATATATAAATCTGCTCGTTTAGTGACTGTTCTTTCACAAGGAGTCCTACAAGTGCCATGTCATCAGCGTCTTTAAACAAATTGACAACTGAAGTTTGAATTTTCAATTCTATGGTATATATAGAAAACAACAATGGTGATAACACACAACCCTGGGAAGTTATTTATATAATAGTTTAGTATTAAAAGGTAAGTCATACACATTACGGATGGTCTTGAATAATATCATGTCATTAGCTAATCCACTGAACCACACGTAAAGTTATCAATATATCACTGGAATACAGAATGAAACACAATGGTCCCTGTTGCAACCCTTGACTTAATTAAATAAGGTTCTGATCTACAACCTTTAATTACCTCAGAGGTTCTACTAATCAGGAAGCTACTAAACCAGTCAAGGAGGGTGTCTAGTGTTACATACTTACTAAGTTTGTGCACTAAATATTTATGATTGACTTTATCAAATGCCTCGGAAAAATCTGTTTACAACTGTTTTGTCTCACCAAAAGCAAGAAGAGGTTGAGGTGAGACAGACATTATATAGTCTCGCTGGATTGCCCGGGCAGAAAATAAGACCAATAGGGACACTTGGCGATAACTCTTACATTTTTTCTGGGATCCTTAACGCGTATAGGTACAAGCCACTATATTGGTAAATTCCCTCGTGAATAGATATCATCAACCGTTGCTTTGTGTTCATTCAGGGCAAGAACTTTGAACTTAATATCTGACACAGATATAGATCCTGCAATATAAGTATCAAATTCAGGAATGCTATTAATGTCGTCATTTATGAAAACAGATTCAAAAAGGTATAGAAGATATCGGCGTGAACTTGATCATTGCGAGGTGCACCCAACTTAATGGTATAGGGGATACGTGACTTGAACCAAATAAGAAGAAGCACTTTGGAGAGTACTTGGCATCTGCCACAACAGGTGTAAAATTATCAGCTTATTTTGCTTTTGCCACTTTCTAGAATGAGGTAAGAATCTTAATGTACGTCAATCATTCATTTTGAGCAAGATCAATCATAATAATCGATTGAATCACTGTATAAAGCACTTTAGATTTATACACAAAACTAAACCTGTGACTTTTTAAAATTTTCCATTAAATTTAACGAATTGCTTCAATTAGAGACTGAATCTTGGAGTACGTCAATCATTCTGCTTGAGCAAGATAAAGCTAAAGTAATATTTTGCATGTCTCTTAAAATATTAATGCCTTTTAGTTTTCCTTCCCTTAATTAATGCATGCTTAAGTTTATTCCAAGTTTTCTTCGTACTTCCATTTCTAAAATCCACGTAGTTGTTTCCTTGAAGTAAGGGCTCTATCTCTAATGGATTTTCTATCAAGTCTGATAAATGTAGTATGACAAGACTGTCTTTCGACTCAAAAAATTTTCTGTGGTAAGCTAAACAGAGTTCATGAATCGACCAGCTGCTTTGTATGAATTTCTGTGACAAAACTACCAGTGTCTTCCTGCTTTTATGGATTTTTTCAGACAGATTTGATATTAAGTCAACCCCAATTATTTCGTCTTCTTCACTGTAGTACTTTGTAAGATGCCATTCTGCTCGTATCTTTGGTAATAACTGGTCTTCCACAAAGTTTTGATCTTCTTCACATGATGAAATGAACACGTCATATTGATACTTACAACCTGTGAACGTTGAAAAGTAAAACGAACTAGCTATTACACATTGTAATCTCGTACACATATATAAATGGCGTATTGGTGTGATTCTGTTCGAGGCTATTTGGAACTCTCTCCTGAAAAATGGCTCTTAAAGTAGCAACAAAAAGGACACGTTTACATATCATTACGTGCATTGCTAAAACGTTAATAATATAAGGTTATTCACAAAATACCGGGATTTATGTCTAAGTACATCGTGCAGCGGAGGTATTGTCGCGTCTTGGACAATACCGAAGCGCACGATGTACGAGGACATAAATCCCGGTATTTCGTGAATAACATTATTATACACCTTTATTAGTCCAATTTTACCAGGAAAAAGTCAAAATAAAGCGTTTGGGGGGGATGCCCGTCGCGCACTGCACTGAGCGCTCGCGAGCAGACTGGGGACGCGCGCGTTGAGCGCGTCCGCTAAAGGGCACAAAACGAAATTTCAACCCGCGCAGCGCAGTGCACGCAGTAGAAAGTGTACATCAGCAGCATAATTTCACTCAAATTCCGTTTTTGGATTGACCACTATTAACTTCGTGAAGTACTGATTGTTTAGAAACATATTTTTGTTAAAGAAATCAAAAGTATCTCTCCTTTACCCTGTGTTGACGGAAAGGTGTTCTGAGGTCAAAGGTCAAATAGCGTCCAATAACACCTAAAGTTATTGTACTCCGCGTTAAAGTTATTGGACTCCACGTCCTCTGATACCGAAACTTATTGTACGACGAAACTCCATAGGTTACAGACACAGGTGTATAATAATATCATTTCCATGCTGTAACTTTGGTTCTACGGTTAATATGACATGGGTTCGCTATAGTTCAAAACTTCTCACAATATTTCGAATTTTCAAAATCTGAAAGTACGACCTAGCTTATTACATCTTGCCATTGCGAATGTATTAGTTTTGCAGTAAACTGTGCATGCAGAGTGGAAATTGATACACAGTTTGACCGTGGAAAAACAATTTTACTACGGCGGAGGCTAAATGTTAAACGACGACGTGACGTTCGTTTAGAAGTTCTATGGATGCTGCTAAATAATTTTACTGTTTCTATCTAGCCATTAGGGGTGGACCATTTGATATTCACGGGAGGGGGCTTGGAAGAATGACTCTGGAGTATTATTTTTTCTCCCTGCTTCATCTGGAATTATGTTTTTCAACTGCGTGAATTCTGGCATTTTTCTTTTCACTTCCCCGCTTAAAAGAATGTTTTTGCAGGCGCATGTGTGCACTGGAATGCTAGTATTTACTGTTCTATTTGTTAAGATGCTTTCTTCATATGACATGACAAAACTGAATAAGCTATAAGCAAACAGCGTCTGCTTGAGAATGCGGGAAAGTTGGTAAGAAAATAGAAGCATCCTTTTGCGGCAGCAAAAAGTACTGAAGTGACTCAATTAATCCAATCCCATTCCGCCTGATACAAAAAAAATTGAATTTTACATCTTAAAATATGGTTTATTTGGTGGCCATTCTGAGTGTTTTAACAGCGTTTTTGTTAAACGATGTATTCATTTCTTCGAAAAAGTTTGTTTGCGATGTGTGATACTGGGTATACGAGCCTGAGGACTTCACTTGCTCTACAGCGTGTGGAGGGGTCGCAGTCAGAAAAATTGTGACAAATATAAGCTCGGTTATTGAACCAATCTTTTTTGAGATTGGGGATTTGACCAAGCAGTTTTGTCTGTGGCTTCTCCGCTAGGTGAGTGAGTGCCGTACCTTGTACTTCGAACCCGATTGTTAAATGTATACTGTCACCTGTTCCAATTTTGCCACAGTTACCATGGAAAGAGAAAATCTAGCCAATCACATATATTAAGCGGGTGTCCGCTTTAAAAAAAAACCCAGCGCCCTCACATGGGCATTTTGAATGCCAAGGAACGCCCCTTTGGTCATATATGGGCATATTTCGATTACAGGCGACTGTATACCTTTAAGACTCAAAACATATCAAACATGAAATAATTTCCCATCATAATCTGGTCAACAGAGACAATTACTCAATGATATCACAATTTACAAAAGCTCATTAAATATGCATATGAGCATCATTAACATGATTTAACATGATTAACATGACACTCACAGTATCATCATAATATTATGAGACTGTTATCTGTGAAAAGTGTTAAGAAATTGTTATATATAGTCCCATGGTATTTTTCTCTGTTTGACGTCATCGTATACGAATGCTTTTCTTATTATGCTCTTCTTATTTTTCTTTTGACGTAGATGGATCAAAATTGTTGTAACAAATTGCATGAATCTTTTGACGTAGATGCATCAAAATTATTGTAACAAAGTGCAATAATTTCGTCGAGAGTTGTGTTTTACTAAGGCGGATTACTTTCATTTAATGAGTAAAGCGGCCCGTATCCCAGGAAATACTTTCATTCATAAATCCCACCAAGCTGAAAGTTTGATACATCGATCGGTTTCTCCACCAACCAGACGTACGGATTCGGTTACCTGAACGTGTCAATCATTGTCTCGCGCTGTACCGATGCAAAGGCAAGTCGGCCATCGGCGGACATAGCTTTCACCGTGCTAGCGACAGATAGCTATAGTATTCAGAGTTATTTAGGATATTTACAAATATGCCTTCTATGTTTCCATGTCTGTATTTATCGGGTCACCTTTTCGTAAAAATGTCATGAGAGCTAGCACGGCATCCAACACAACAGATTGGACCATGCAGGAAAAAGTTCCGGGTGATGACGTTGAACAGGGGAAATTCGGATTTCTTATCCGTCCTGTTCTACGTCACAAAGGTGGCGATTCGGGGCAGTTCATGTGATAATGTGTAGTATTTCATGATATACGTCGACACTGTCATTACTGTCTCCATAGGAAACCATTATATTAAAAGATTATATGTCATAACTTCATTAATATGCAAGCTACACTAACCACTAACCAAGATCTAATCAGCTCTTGCCATTAGCGTGTGGTACCTGTCTACCAAATCTGAAATGAATCCCTTTAGGCATTTTTGAGTTATCTTGTAAACACACACACACACACACACACACACACACATACGGACAGAGATCGTTACGACATTAGCTCAGGTGTGTGAACATGTGAGCTAAAATTGGCGTGCACGAGGGCAGGCACAAAATTTTATCATCTTCTTTGGGTAACATGAATGTGTTTTTGTGTCAGTATTACAGTAGATTAGTTGATACATTCATTTTCAAAGTCAAACGAGAGTACTTTGCCGGTTATAATAATTGAGCTCTTGCTCACGTTTTCTCCAAAGGAAAATAAATCTCATAGTCCCGGGATATTGTTTGTCCTGCTATCATGAATACTCAATTGAGATCGACCAACACCACATAAATCGGCTCTTTATAACAGCGAGCAGCATAAGAATAAACAAAACTGATACTCCGCTTTCAGTACAAAATATATTTATGAAATGCTTAGTGTCAATCACGATGTTCAACAAGAGTTCGTATTTAGAAATGTGTGTGACTCCTTTTTCTTTACTTTGCACTCAAGACTTTAGAAATTGACTCAATTCTTCATTCTCATGTCTTTGATATTATTATAAATGTTACACTTACATTGATGGCGAAACGTTAGACCCAAAGCAGCTATCTTTTCCAGTAGAGCATAATTTTTCTTCATCTCCCTTTTTTTGAGCCATCTCCTTAAATATTGATACATATTGATCAATACCAATATAGCTGACACAACACCAATCACCCACTTCCAGAAATTGACCAGTAAGTGAACAAGCAAATGTACCACAACTGCAAGAAAGAAGCAAAACCCCACAAAGAAGTTAGCCAGACTAACTGTTACACTATAAGTACCGGTATTATTCTTCAAATGTTGCAAATTAGAAAAAGTAAATATGCTGCTTGATTTTCTTCATCTGGGTACACATTGCTTTTGATGTGATAAAAACAAAATTCTTCTATACAAAAGTCCACACATTTTGCATGCTTGTAGAGAGTTATGCTAACATTAATTAAAAACTATCTGCTGTTGATTGACCAATCAGAGTGCTCAATTCAGGGTGTTTTATTTACTCATAAAGCCTTGGTCACCAAATTCCAGAAATGAATGACAGCGCCGTAGGAAAGTACTGTCCAATCAAAAGTGAACATGTCATATTCTGTAGACATCTGGTACATTTTAATATTCAAATTTGGTAACACTGCGGAAACCAGCTGCAACACAAAATCTGCTGTGCCCTAGGGCATTTATATAATGTGCCCAAGGGCATTTATAGGATGTTCCATTACATTTGAAGGCTATTTCACAAATAAAAGTTTTAATTCATATCCTAAACATGTTACATTGACAAAGGGGACGGTTGACGTAAACACATTGAAAACGAAAATATATCAGTTAGGGACGATAGTTTTTAAGTCGGATAAAACCCTCGTACTCGGGCTCTATCCTATACTTAAAACATTTTTCGACCGTAAGTATGCTAGCAGCAGGGCACGCCATCGGTTTTTATGAATCGATCATCCGAGTTTACGCAAATAAATGCCCCAACCCCAACTTCCTTCTCCAGTTTGCCGAATTAAGGCTCCCAGCGCCAGTTACGGCGGCGTCGGGGGGTTGGGGGTTACGGTAACCCTCAGTTTCGATAACCATTGGTGTAGGACATCTCCTTGGAAACTCGGACGTATTCCCGTTCCCCCTACCACTTCCTAGAACCCGCGGGTGGGTCTGTGTGCAATCAGCAAACGCTGTTCTTACATGAACGGGGTGTCCAAGGTAAACAAAGGCGTTCCCATGCATGTAAACAACCTATAGCAATCGTAGACAAAAGCGTTCGCATGCATGTAAATAACCCATAGTAACCGTAGACAACGGCGTTGAACACGATTGGAACTAATTTGGGATAATTGGATTTCATGGTTTTCAAATTTCTCAAAAGTGTTAGGTGCCGTATAGCTGACTTGCAATATTGCAAATTACTCATAAAAACAAGTGTGTAACGTAAAAAGAAAAGCAGATAAGATTACATTTGTAGATGAAATCGACATTACTTCACCATCCAATTATCCCAAATTAGTTCCAATCGTGTTGTTGGTCAAATACTGATTACCTGATAAAGCATCAAAAGGAGAAAACTCAATAATAATGTTGCACTTGTTCTGTAATCTAATCTCTGCATGCTTCCAAAACTCTAGAACATGGTTACATTCAAAAATAGATGGAGAGTGCTTTCCTTGAAATAACCACTAAATGAACATTTGTCTGAATCAATCACTCCTCTTATTTTCAAACGATTGTTAGTGATGAGAATTCAATTCTGT
>LD345120.1:418560-432391 GCA_001465055.1 Ptychodera flava | reverse complement strand
TCAAGTTTTCTGTTGAAAATATTTCAAACAGTAAAGCGTTCCTTTTTTACATGATCCCCTAGACACAAATTTAGTAAGAAGGGTATCATTTGCAAAATTAGAAGGTGGCTGACGCAATTTTTGAAACCGAAGTCAGGAACTGCATTTACCAATCCTTTGCGTTTGAGAGGGTTCGCTGTAAAAATATATATTTATCACATAAACCTTGGCATGTTTAAATAAATAAAGCTAGTCTCACCCAGAAGATCTGACAGATATTTTACTACGTTCTGATACCGAGTTGAATAAAACACTGTGTAAATATTTACCTTCACTTTGGGGTTAAACCAAATACACTTTGGATATCCACAGTCATTTGGTTTCTTACAGTGTATTTTGACCGACTTAGTAAAACAATAGCGGAAACTGTGTTTGTAAAATCTTTTCTTTGCAAAATATATTTCTTAATCGGCAAAAAATGTGAAAGTTAGGTGGCACTGATACCATCCCAAATAGTAAGCAATTTAGCCCACTGTGAATCTTGATTTAAAATGAACTGCTTGGATAAAAGAAGAGAGATGCGTCATTCGTAAGCCACTTTGTTCATAACTACAGCAGAGGCGTAATCCGTTTACTGTATCTTGCTTTGCATTCCAAATACGGATGCCTTTTTCTAATGCAAAGGACTCTGAAAAACTACCATTTAATATTAATATTTGAATAGGTAATATTTGAATAGAAAACATTGGCCCATTTACGAAGAAAGGATTAAAATTAAAACTGTTGAGCACGTTATCTATGAATTTCCATGAAAGATATAATGCTCTTCAGGGCGATCCTCACCGCGACCGCCCACCGGTGGCAACGTGCTTGCCAAGAACATTACGGGAAGGCTCCATTAACTTAGGAATACCCTTCTTCCCTAGAGGATCAATTTTACAGACCTGCCTTTCCTACAATGGCACTACAATGGCGCCAGCTGGATTAGATAAACATAACAATGGAACATTCACACCTTGGGGGATTAAAAGTCTTCTGTTTGTCACCCGAGTTGGTTATGCAAGGACTCGGCTTTCAGGTACTATGCAAGTTAATGCCGTCTTCCCCGAATGAACTGTCTGGCCAGGGGTAAGTCTTCGAAGCGGAGAGGGAAAGGCATAAGAGGCAAAGCCAATAATGCCATTGCTACCTTGATTAATTAGGTCAAAGAATTCATGTGAACCTCTGCAGGGCCTAGAAAGGGTACGGTTCTTCTGATGTGCAAAATTGCCGACAATCGTTGTTTTCAATGCAGAGTATGAATAAAATATCAAAACAAGTAATCGAAAGATCATCCAGCTTAGTAGTATACGAAAGTCTACGGATAAATTCAATACAAAATCAATGTATAACAATATTATTGTATGTATTTTGAAGTGTCCATTCAGTCAGCACATCGAAAATTAACACAACTCTGTGTTGTGACCTAAACATCAAGCTCATATCGCTAGGCAGTAAATTTGACCAGTTAGCACACTTTTCCGAGAAATGCTTTCCATTTCGTTCTGTCGACATTTCACATTGCATCAATTTCATGTCCAATTACAAACCGTATATATATTGAGTTAACGAATTTATTTATATTTAAAGTAAAGGCTAACCTACATTTGTACCACACTTCTAAATGCTCAATATGTTGCCAATACATCCGGATCGTATCTTTATACTCTTCTGCAGTATGGTCCATGCTATGTTTCAATTGACTCAGTTGAGTACCCATCTGCCTGATTTGTTGCTGTGCCTTTTGGTTGTAACTAATCGTCTGAGCTGACACACTTTTAATTTGCGTTTGCACTAAATGAGAATCCGGCATTTCAGATGCCAGTTTCAATGCTGAAAATAACGATAAAATCACTATTAATAACCTTGAAGATTATCCAAGCAACATATGGTTTCAGTAACAAATTTAATTTAACTGAATGAGAAGAAAAGTCTGTTGTACCTCTTCACTGTCCTCGGAATATATTATTTTCGGTTGTCTATTTCTCTCATGTTTAAATACCTTATATAATATAGTTCTTCTATTAGAGGGATGAAAACAAACATCAATCACCTTGTTTTCTCCAATTGACGTGCCTCAGATAAAAAAGCTTCTCCACCATTCTCAGAAACTGTGCATTTTCTTCTTTGTCGGATTCTTTATAAATAAACCCTTTGCACAAGTATTTACCATATAACGATTCAGTCATATTGAATATAGACAGGAAGGACGTGAAATGATGATACAGAAGATCATCAAATTCATAGTATACTTCTGATATCGAAATATGTACACCGTCATCTTCAATCTATTTTAAATTGAAAAGAAGAGCGTGTAAATTGGAACCTCAGTCATTGAAACATGTCAAAGTGGCTTAAACATAATAATTTCATACTGAGGTTTGATATGTTGGCACAGTTGACAATGGACCAGAAAATTATCCTGATGATGCCAGAAAAATTTACAAAGTCAGTCGATTTGACAAACTATGTCTGAAAAATCAGAAATTATAAATAAATTGACTATTCTCGATAACAAAATATTAAACAACCAATTAAGGTATGTTAATCATAGCTGGGGTATGCTCAGTCTGAATTAAGTGTGTCGCACTCGTATGAAATTCGTGAACGTATCTGGGTCTTGAATATTTCTACATTTTAATTTATGGTTGACTCCGGCTGGTTATTCATTTTGCGTTGTCGTGAGACGTGAAAGTAACCTGTTCTGTCGATGTGATGAATATGAAAAGGCACTTAGGCTCGTTTGACAAAAGCACAGCCTTTGCGAATTTGATTGATGGAAAACCAGGAAATCTGAATTACCCTACATCCGAAGAAATAAAGGTCTCGTTTTAGTGACGATCAGAGTTGACAGCAGCTGTTGTGCAGGTACACCAAGTAACGATTCATTTTAAGCCTACGTGTTTACACGTGGACTAATGTCATAGCGATGTCCGTCTGTCTGTCCGTGTGTGTGTGTATCTGTCTGTCTGTTTACACGATAACTCAAAAACGCCCGAACAGATTCAAGTCAGATTTGGTACACAGGTACCATATGCTACTTGCACTGATTAGATTTTGGTTAGTGTGGCTTGCATATTAATTAAGTTATGCAATATCATATTTTTCCATGTAATGGTTTCCCTATTGAGACAGTAATGACAGTGTAGACATATATCAAGAAATACTGCACAAAATTTCATGAAACCTTTCACAGATGACAATCTCAGAACATTATGATGATACAGTGAATGTCATGTCAATTGTCAGCTCATTTGCATAGTTAATGGACTTTTGTTATTAGTGACATAACTCTGAGATTCCTGCACCAAACTTGATGATACGTGCAACAAATATAGATCTGATATATATCTAATTATACTTAGGAGCATTGGGCAGTATCAAGTTAATAAATAGCTTATTTGCATATTTTATGAAGTTCGATAAGTAGTCATATAACTACGATATAACTGCACCGAATTTAATGAATTCTGCTGCAGATACTGATCTGACTGATGTCTAACAGTGGTGTAAAGCACTTTGTAGTGTCAAGTTAATTAAGGGTTCACTTGCATATTTAATGAACTTAGTAATTATTTTATAACTCTGAAATTACGGCACCCAAGTCAGTAAAATCTGGTACAGATATTGATCTGATAAATATCAAATTGTACTGACAAGCATTTGGCAGTGTGACGTTAATAAATAGCTCATTTGCATATTTTATGAAGTTTTGTAATTAGTTATATAACTCCGAAATAAATGGACCAAATGTGATGAAATCTGCTGCAGATACTGACCCGACAGATAGCTAACTGTGGTGTAAAGCATTTAGCTGTGTGGAGTTAAGTAAGGGTTCATTTGCATATTTAATGAACTTTGTAATTAGTGATATTACTCCAAAATTACAGCATTACATTTGATGA
This sequence comes from Ptychodera flava, assembly GCA_001465055.1. Lineage (NCBI taxonomy): Eukaryota > Metazoa > Hemichordata > Enteropneusta > Ptychoderidae > Ptychodera > Ptychodera flava. The sequence goes on along the minus strand of LD345120.1, from coordinate 428,468 downwards.
AACTTGCTACAGATATTGATCTGATAAATATTTAATTGTACTGAGAAGCATTGGGAGCGTCAAGTTAATAATTAGCTCATTTACATATTCAAGTTTTGTAATTAGTGATTTAACTCTGAGAGTACTGTGTAAAAGTTGATGAAACCTGCTAAATATAATGATATAACAGATTATCTGATTGTTCTTATTACTCGCCTCACACGGGTGTCGATTATATTGGTATGAATTGGGTTTATTGACAGGAATATTGAAAAACATAATACATTAAATCCTCGTCAGAGATAGTTACTCTGGCAGTAGACCGTATACACGTCTAGTCTTATCAGAAGTCTGTCTTCCACACCACGTCGTTTGCTCAATTGAACTGCTCTCAGGATATACAATGTCTGTCTTTGTTCTTGTTTGTTGGTTAGTAATTATCCTGAGGTCTGCAAATGTTGCGTAACATCTCCTTGCTCGTTGAGACAGGCCAAAGGTGTCTTCGTGTCGAGTCAACAACAGTTAATTTCAATGCTTGATAAATAAGTTTGTAAATTTGTCAAACTAAGAGTCATTCCTTCTATTAAGGAGTCACATTAGTAGGTCAAGTTGTTCTGTAAATATGCTAAGATTTTATAGTCTGTTTACTGACTATTTATGAACCTGTTTGAAACACGTGAGCATATATGTTCAGTTCACATCTGGTTAGCTCACGTGTTCACACGTGGGCTTATGTCATAGCGATGTCTGTCTGTCTGCCCGTGTGTGTATGTTTGTATGTTAGTGTGTGTGTGTCTGTCTGTCTGTCTGTCAGTCTGTCTGTCTGTTTACACGATAACTCAAAAACACCTGAATAAATTCAAGTCAGAGTTGGTACACAAGTACCATATGCTACTTGCAAGAACTGATTTGATTTTGGTTTGTGTAGCTTGCTTATGACATATCATATTTTTCCGTACAATGGTTTCCCTATGGAGAAGGTTATGACAGTGTAGACATATATCAAGAAATACTGCACAAAACTTTTCACAGATGACAATCTCAGAATATTATGATCATACTGTGAGTGTCATGTTAATTGTCTTCACATTTGCATATTCAATGAACTTTTGTTATTAGTGACATAACTCTGAAATTCCTGCACCACAATTGATGATACACGGAACAAATATTGATCTGATATATCTAATTATACTTAGAAGCATTGGGCAGTGTCAAGTTAAAAATAGCCCATTTGCATATTTTATGAAGTTTTATAATTAGTCATATAACTCCGATATAACTGCACCAAATGTGATGAAATCTGCTGCAGATACTGATCTGACTGATGTCTAACTGTGGTGTAAAGCATTTAGTTGTGTGGAGATAATTAAGGGTTCAATTGCATATTTAATTAACTTTGTAATTAGGTATATAACTCTGAAATTACGGCACCAAAGTCAGTGAAATCTGGTACAGATATTGATATGATAAATATCTAATTGTACCGAGAAGCATTGAGCAGTGTCAAGTTAAAAAATAGCTTATTTGCATATTTTATGAAGTTGTGTAATTAGTCATATAACTCTGAAATAACTGCACCAAATGTGATGAAAACTGCTACATATACTGATCCAACAGATTTCTGACTGTGTTGTAAATCATTTAGTTGTTGGGGGTTATTAAGGGTCATTTGCATATCTAATAAACTTTGTAATTAGGTATGTAACTCTGAAATTACGGCACCCATTTCAGTGATTTCTAGCACAGATATTGATGTGACAAATATCTCATTGTAGTAACAAGCATTTGGCAGTGTCAAATTAATGAATAGCTCATTTGCATATTTTATTAAGTTTTAGAATGAGTCATATAACTCAAAAAACTGCCTCAAATGCGACGAAAATTGCTGCAGATACTGATCTGGCAGATATCTAATTGTGGTGTAAAGCATTTAGTTGCGTGGAGATAATTAAGGGTTTATTTGCATATTTAATAAACTTTGTAATTAGTGATATTACTCCAAAATTACAGCATTAAATTTGATGAAACTTGCTGCAAACATTGATCTGATAAATATGTAATTGTGCTTTGAAACATTGAACGGTGTAAAGTTAATTAAGGGCTCATTTGCATATTTAGTGAACTTTGTAATTAGTTATATTACGCTAAAATTACAGCATTAAATTTAATGAAACGTGCTACAAATATTGACCTGATGGATATCTAATTGTCCAATATAGCATTTAGCAGTATCAAGTTAATTAACAGCACATTTGCATATTCAATAAATTTTTGTAATTTGTGATTGAACTCTGAAAGTACTGTGTGGAAGTTGATAAAACCTGCTACATGTAATGATATAACAGATATCTGATTGTTCTGTGAAGCGTACTGTTGTAAAACACGTGAGCACATTCAGTTCACATCTGGTCTTTACATGGTAGCGAAGAATAACAGTCCGTGAATCAAAGCTGAAGAGAGGCGCACCAATAGAGCAAACGCTGTGGAGAATGGCACTGATATTTACCTTCCTTCATGGTGTTTAGTAGGAAGCTGGGATGTTTGGCTTATAATAATCAGGTAAAGTGAAAATATCTCTCCGGGTAGAGTTTAAAATGTGACAGTCTGCTGATATTTGCGATTGTTGAGGAGGTATTTTAGGAAGGAAAGAGTAGTGGAGCACGATACGTTGACCATCACGAAAATTGTTGTTGAAATATTCATTGATGCTGGTGTTCATTCTAGTTGGGATTGTTAAAGAGTCTAAAGAGTCGTATTTCAATCACAGGGTTGGGACGCGGTTCATCCTAGGGAGCAGTCAATTAATGCAGTCGGGGTGGGCTGGCAAAAATCCAAGGTGGTCACTTTAAATCTGAAAACAGCAAACGGGGGTATGTATTTGTTAAACAGTACAGAGGGGGGTCACTTGATTTTCATCAGTATCTACGCAGTATCTACGTAATTTCAGTGTTCAAAAGTATTCAGGAAAATAAAAATAATTCTCTGCATGATTTCATTATTTGAAATCATTTCACTGTACATCTGAATAAAAATATATGCATGATCTGTCACATGAATATCTTGCCTTGGTTATTCTACACAGACTTGTTTTTTAGTAAATTGACCTCACGTTGGGCAATAAATAATTCCTATCAGCCTTTGGTTGCGGTAAGGCAACAAGTACATGCAAGCTATATGTTAAACTGAAACCTTCCCTACATTGAAAGGTTGCTTTTGTGCTGTTGCATCGCACTTCTGTTCATATCTGGCCAGGTTTCAGGAAAGATATGTACAAAACTTATCTGGATAAACACAAACACAAACACTGGAATATAAATGAAAGATTTCAATGATTTTGTCTTTTATGTCAAGTAGCAATAAGGAAGAAATACATAAATATACCTTTTTGTATGATAACTCTTAAAATAAATACAAGATATGTGTATATACTACAGAGTAAAGTATCCTCAGCCATCAGGTAGCATTATATTCTGGTATTGTGGCAAGACTATCCCACTTGGGAGCAAGTCCTTGATCAAGCACTTTTACCATAGCTCTCGCTTTGCTTCTCTCCTAACCTGAGGAAGAGTGGTTACATAGTCCTTTAAATTGTCCATTTGACCCCTTCATAACGTTTTATCCTGGCATTTTGGTGAATGAGGGAATTCAAAATGCAACGTTTTCCTCTGAAAGTATGCATCTAGGTGAAAATGCATAATTTACCTTGAAAGAGAGGCCTAATGGAAATGTGGCTGAATGATACAGAGCTTCCAATCGACCTAGTAGACGTATATCAACAGAAATAACAGCATGCGTGATCCAAGGAAGGATCATGGAAATAGCCATTTAAGTTTTGGTCTTTTCAGAAGTAAGTGATATGTATATTCATGTACAAGACCTGAAGAAATACTAGACTTGCTCCAAGTCTGTGGACATATAAATATTAAAACAGACAAGCAAACTGTCACGTTAGAAGAAGGCTGTCTTATAGATCGTGGCGTGAACGCGATGGCCCACACCAGCCATTAACTGCTGCTGTGAAAAGCCTAGTGAATGTGGGCAAGTCGAAACAAATAATCACAATCTGCCAACCAAAGGGAACAAAGCATAAAAAAATCAAAGCATTTATCCGTGACATGTACTCAGAAAAGAACGGAAAAACATTGAAACTCGGAGAAACGTCATAAATTATTTGGAAAGTGTCCAAAATACGGATAGTTACAGTGACGGTGACATATGAGACTCAGAGGAAGAGGATGATGATGTTGTAGTCCTTGAAATTGGCAGCAGTACAAGGACTTTTTAACCTTCCGAAACACAGCATACAGTGTTAACAAGTTCTGCAAGAAGCGCAGGATCTTGGAAAAAAATTCTACTGATGTCATATGCACCGGTAATGGCCAGTGTTATCATTCAAATTGGATAAATACTTACTTAAGCAATACGGTTGTCATGAAATTTTTGTCATCAAAAAGGGGGGATATCAATTTAGGGGGAATGGGTGAGAACTACTTATTTTGATAGTTACACAGAGAGACCTTTCGGCCGCCCCCGAATACATGTGTTTGTGAGTAGGATGACCGGAAATGAATGAGTCCTGTGATACCACAAACAAACACCTCTGGAGGGGGCTGGGGCTAGGATATTGACGGGGAATTTGAAAATATCGAGGGTATGTTGGGACATGAAGGGATTTTGGGACTGAAAGGGGACAAGAAACAAAACTCACTCTCTCTCTCTCTCTCTCTCTCTCTCTCTCTCTCTCTCTCTCTGATTGACATTTAATATTTGTTGGGTTATCAATTTTAAGCTTTAACATTTACATAACTGTTGGTGGTTTTATTTTCATGTATGCACTGCAGTTTCCTGCTCTACTCCCTGAAGCATGATCAAAAGTCTAGGTTTTTAAGTAATCAACAGCCACATATGTACAGTAAGTATTATTATTGTTTAAAATTGAATTGAAGTCAAGACTTGAATTAATTTGTTATCAATAGCAATGATTCGATCTTTAGACATGCGTATACAGAGTATTTGTCAACCAGCATTGGAATTGTTCAGAGAGCACAATTATTGTTTATCAAGAAACTTCTTACTGGACAAAAGTGAATATTTAACATTTCTCGATCTAATTTTGGGTAGAAACCAAACACAGCGTATAAATATCCTATTAAATGGTTCTTGAAATACAGGAATTGGCAGTAAATGTGCCTTGGAATGGTCTAATTTGGTTTTCTTATTATTTGAAATGTGAGACAAAATTTGCAGAAATGTGCAACATCCTGCCTGATACTAGTCCAATAAAATGACCCAGAATTTTGTGACAGGTTTTCTTTACTCCTAACTAACCACCTCAGGGAGTTTTATGAGCAGGACGCAATATTTCAGCGCGGTAGGACTTTGGAACTACTGTTTGATGTTTTATAGCCCAATAGTCACCACGACATCTTTAGGTTTCCATTTACGAATGAGAATACCAAACTTTGTTGAATAACAAACAGGAAGATCTGAAGTTTCAGATTAATCAACAACCCTGTTAAACAAACAAAAATATCTTGGTCTGTGTATTGTTCTTCATTAAGATGTGATCTAGAAAGTGTCTGACCATGGTCAGCAAAATTTTACGGAAGGTTTCAAATCCACTAGAGATAACGGAATTAGCCGTGTCAAACAACTGACCAAGAAAGCGATCATTTACATCAAAGTCTGGGTTGGAAACGGTAGCCGACTGGTTTTGTGTGAGGCCTAGCAGCTAGGCGATGTTGCAGTGAAGTGTGTGGGGGTTCGAATCCCGTTTGGGTTATAGTAAAAAATTTATTTCTAAGAATGTTTTGATCCTCAGAAAGTTTCTTTGACATGGCTCGATAAATGGCTCATGCAGCATACACACCAGGAATGTCCTTATAAATTGGCTCTGGAACTTGATTTATTTAGACTACCTTATTGGTGTCAAGGGGATTTGTAATGACCTTGACCCCTGCAAGGTCATTTCAAAGAAGAAGATGAATTCCTTCAAAAGGCAAAAAACGTCTAATACCTAAAGTCACAAGTCCAGAAACAAAGTCTGAAGACCAATAGACATTGTTGAGAGAAACTGGAATGTAGTTTCTGCAATCTACGCATTGATAAGAATTTTTGAACCTGAAAATATCTTTGCTGTCAGGGTATCTGCCAACAAAAGAGACTGGGAAGCCCTGGTATCTCTTCAAATTTTGACAGAGGTAGCGGAAGAGAAATACTAGAAAGTGATATTAAACCATCGTGAATAAATGGCTTGAAAATATCCGTAATGCTGCCTTGGGAAGAATTGACCTCATTTACTTATGATAAGAGTGGTTTAACATCACTAAATGTGTTACACACATTATTAGACTCTAATAGAGACGATGAAGGAGTAAAGTCGGTGGTCTTAGATCCATTTGACCACTCTGACCTTCACGTTTTCTATTCAATTTGAGACAATCTGACATTAAATGGCCGTCATTCGTACTATAATGATAAGATGGAGTACAATGATGTTTGCCAGATGGGGATTGAGACTTGTGACTTGAAGTCATTGAACTGTTGTCGTTTGATTTGAAACATTGGATGAGAAGGCGGAATTAAATTTGCCTGCACTGTTTCAGTATGATTTGGACTGGGATGGTTGCTGACAAATGAAATTTTGTTGGCCAATGAATAATCATCAGCTAAACGTGCAGCAGCCTCTACCGTATCTACCTTTTGTTCATTGATAAGTGCACCTTTTTAATCCGAAATCAAAATGAGCTGCCGTAACTTTGCATGTTCTGACACATGATAATGATAATAAATGATGAATGTTCAATATTTTATTGATTTCTGTAATGTAAAACACTGTTTTTCTCAGATGTAATAAGAAATGTATTAAAACTTCATTGATAACTCCAATAAAAAAAAATTAAAAAAAACTTATCGTGATGTTTATATACTTTCTCAGAAGAACACCAATGGTCGAACATGTGTTCCTTTGTTCCAGCAAGTTCAACTTTCTCACCGCCCCTAAATCTGTGATGATAAACTTTTGTCACCATCTCATAACCCTTGCGGATTAAATCCTTCACAGAATCATAATGTGAAGCCCATTTTACTGACAGCTGAATTAAATTTCCCTAGCTTTCCGTACAAAATCTCTCTGTAAAAGCATTCGCCAGTACCTTCCAGGCCAATCGAGCCTCCGTGAAATTTTCTCAAAATGAAGGAAATATTTATCAATATATCAGCCTTTTCTTGAAAGGGTTGAAGCAGCCTGAAGTGTTTAGTGATGTCAAACGTGTCTGAAATGGAGATAGTTCCTGGATATTGTAATTCTAACTGTAAGTTGATGCCTTTCTAATTATCGTCCCCCCTCTCTCTCCCCCTCTCTCTCTCCCCGTTTGTAATCTTTTCCCGCCTTTTTCTTTCTTTCTTTCTTTTGCATTTCTTTCTCTCTCATTTCCAATTTGATTTTTTGAACTTCTAACTTTGTCTGCATTTCTAATTCTAATTTCATGAGTTCCCAGCAGACTCAAAACACATAATCCTTCAGGGCAGATTCCTCAAATTTGTTCAAACTAACTAAATATTTTTACGAGATTGTATAAAATTTGCTTCTTGCACAGAGATCTCTTGACGTCTACTTCAAGGAAATTGCCAAATGTAGTTAGTTCGTCTTTTCTTAGAGAATAAATTGTGTCCTGACCAGATTTTCCATAAATTTCACTGGCTGGAATTCTGCCATGATGAAAAATCGCCGAGTTCACAATAGTTCACAATGCACTGATGCATTGAATAACAGTAATTCAGTCAAGGCTGACAAAATATTGTCATACCACACGAACGTTTCAATCTACACATAATGTCTAATCTCGGGTAAGGCCCTAGTTTCTGTTATGATAGAAAATCGGTGAAGTCAGCGATTTTATTTTTAAAAAATTAAAACTAAACCTAAAATTATATGTGTTGAAGTACAAACGGTAAAAGTTTAAGGCTACTTATCTCAGCTTGGAAAGCAAAAAACTCCTAAATTAGTCTCCAGAGATTAATCAGACGGACACTGGTGAGTGATGAAATGTCTTCTCTGGCTTACAAGTGTAATGTAAGTCGGAATCAGGCAGAGTTAGTTCACAGAGCAAATCCAGCATGAGTGTGAAGGCCTAAAAAAGTCTTGAAGTACCCACTGAAATGATTGCAAATATCTCACTGAAAATCTATACCGTCCCATATTTACACTAAAATGATTATATCAAGTTAATATTAGAACAGTCTAGAACTTCTATTGATTTGCTAATTGGTATTCTAAAACTATTTTCAGTCGTAGTAAACATGACATTGTAGAATGTTCTAAACATGACTAATGGAATTCAAGATCATGGAGGAGAATGACCTTGCACACATGACCTTCAGAATGTTCTAGACTAATTCAACGTAGGTATCACAATCGTTTACGATATAAAAAGAAAAATTATGAAATACAAAGCAAACTACTTAATTGAAGCTGCTAAGGATAGTGATTCAAAACGTTTCTGGTCGATGCTCAGAACATTTACTCCTGGGGCTTCAGCTGCTATCTCACCACAGGATTGGTTAAAGCACTTTTCATTTTTATTTAATACGCAAGGTAATTTAAAAGAGTTGAACGAGAGTTTTACGATGAAATGAAATATTTTGTTATTGATTCGTTTTCTCTAAGTACCAATAGATCACCTGATTCCCCTCAGCTTAATACAGAGTTTGATTTACTTGATAGTGTGATTACATTGGATGAAGTCAATTCTGTCATCAATAGATTAAAATCGGCAAGGCTGCAGGGGTAGATGGCATTCCAGTTAAATTTGTAAAGCAAAGTGGGAACGAATTAAGACAACTATTATTAAATCTCTTTATTAAAATTCTTTACTCTGGTCAATTTCCTGCTGTATGGGTCAAGGGTGTGATTTTTCCACTGCATAAGAGAGGATCTCGAGACTCTGCCAATAATTTTAGGGCTATCACTCTACTCCACATCATTGGCAAGATTTTCTGTTACGTTATGTATTTTCGTCCATAAGAATTTGTCGATAAAAATTGCCCAATCGTAGAAGAACAAATTGGTTTTAGAAAGAAACGGAATACTGTTGACAACATTTTCATTCTGGATACAGCTATCTGGAAATATCTGTCAAAACATAAGTATCGACTCTACTGTCCTTTCGTTGACTTTGAAAAAGCCTTTGACAGGATTGATCACACTGCCATGTTTTATAAACTCTTAAAACTTGTTGTTAAAGGTAAAATGTTAAATGTTTTGAAATTGATGTACAACAATGTAAAATCTTGTGTAAGGACACCATATGATTTCACAGAACCATTTAAATTGCACTTAAGGAGTACAACAAGATGTCTCCACTGTTATTTAATCTCTTTATAAATAACATTGGTGTCTCCTTACAATCTCTTATATTATTGTGTTTTAAATTTTGTTGTATTGAAATTGTATTACCTTTTATTTGCTGACGATTTATCCATAAATACTATCAATTTGATTGGATTGCAGAAACAACTACACAAAATGACTCCTTATTGTAAAAGATGGAAGTTGGAAGTTAACGTCAATAAGTCTAAAGTTATAGTATATAGAAATGAAGGAAGACTAAGAAATTATGACAAATGGGTTATAGATGGCGTACGTATTGAAACTGTACCATCATATAGTTATCTTGGTGTGATGCTCCTTTCTTCGGGTCTGTAGACCAATGCATAACAAACCCTGGCCAATCAGGATAGTAGGGCTATGTTTGCAGTTAAAAAGTGTCTTAATCGGTTTAAAAATATTAACATTCACATTGCTTTGAAAATGTTTGATTAAAAGATTGTTCCCATATTAAAGGGGAAGTTCACCAAGGATGATTTTTAGCTCACGTGTGTAAACACGTGGGCTATTGTCATAGCGATGTCTGTCTGTCTGTCCG
>LD345120.1:400410-417720 GCA_001465055.1 Ptychodera flava | reverse complement strand
CCATGAAGCATTGAGCAGTGTCAAGTTAATTAACAGCTCATTTGCACATTAAATAAAGTTTTGTAATTAGTGATTAAAATCTGAGAGTACCGTGCGATGTTGAAAAATACCTGCTTCATTTAGTGAAAACATCTATCTTATTGTTCTGTGAAGCGTACTACTATTAATGAACCTGTTGTAAAACACGTGAGCATATTCAGTTCATATCTGGTTACATATGTGGTAGCTCTGTGGTCATTTACCCCAGGAAAGCTATTCTCACCATTTATAACTCGCCCGATTTTCTACGAAAATGATAAAAATAGTACAGGAAGTTGCCCATGTAATTTGAATCATGGGTAAAAAGCCCCAAGCTTGGAGCTTGCATCATGTGATATGGAAGGGACCATCTTCGGATGGGTAAGGCCCCCACATTGTCCACTCACAGTAATCATTAGTAACAGCAACACAAAATCTGACAGTGGACAGTTTATTATGAGTGATTCACCATTTACGCAAGGATACTCAGTATAAACAAAAGTTATGTAAATACGCACAGCCTGGTTTAAGCATGACACAAAATCTGACAGTGGACAGTTTATTATGAGTGATTCACCATTTACGCAAGGATACTCAGTATAAACAAAAGTTATGTAAATACGCACAGCCTGGTTTAAGCATGGATGAGTGGAAAATGCCATACCCATGGGAAAATGGTGCCTTCCATATCACATGATGCAAGCTCCAAGCTTGGCGCTTTTTTCCCATGATTCAAATTACATGGGCAACTTCCTGTACTATTTCTATCGGTTTTTGTAAAAGTCGTGCAAGTTATAAATGGCGAAAATAGGTTTTCCGGGGTAAGTGACCACAAAGCTAGCACATATGTAAAAATCATCCTTGGTGAACTTCCCCTTTAATGTACGGTTAGTGAAGTTTGGGGCTTCCATAAGAAAAATGATATAGTGCAAATCCACACGTTTTTTTGAAAATGTATTCTCCAAGTGAGTAACTTAGCTTGTAATTCTCCAGTTTTGGGGGAGTTAGGTAGACACCCATTACAAAGTTACAGGTTTTACAGAATCATACAATATTAATTCAAACTCTTGAAAAGAAAGAATGATTCCTGTCTTCAACAACGTTATGATTATCAGTTAGACATGGCTGAGAAAGGTTATGAGTGCTGGACATTCATAGTTAAGAAGCTTTTATATAGTTTTGGTTTTGGTATTGTGTGGGAGACGCAAAGTGTAGGCAAAGCAAGTAATTTTATTACGCTTTTAAGCTAAGATCTTTATATATAGGCAGCTAGGAATAAGTATAGGTTGATGTTTTTTAAGTATTAACCATTCCTTAGTATGCCTGTCTTACCTACCCGTTTTGAGTTCCGGTACCATTCGAAATTGACGATAAAATCCGATTGGTCGTACACATGATCAATATCTATTATGTGGACTATACATGGACGGATGAACGAATCTGTTAATGTATACCTTTCTTCATCTGTCACTGAAGAAATATAAGAAAACATCGACAGGTGAGTTGAAAAAACAGAGCTAAATAGAACGCATTTAATATTATGATTTAAAACATTACTACAAAAAGATGATGTTGATACACGATTCAATGTTGAAAAACATACCTGCCGATCATTCACATTTTTGTTGCTCTCTATGACAATATTTAATGTATTTATTGTATAATGACAAGTACAGGTTGCCAGAAATAGACGTAATATGAACCATCATATTAAAGGAGATACACTCTTTTTGTGTATCATAGTCAATACCATTTTCTGAGCACTAATGAAACTTCTGACCCCTTTGGCCATTGTTTTTATTGATAACTGTCAAGTTTCCTTGTCTTCTATGTGTTGCTTTCTGGCTTGATCTAATGTACAAGTATGTTACACTGTCATGAATGTCATATTACCTAAACTCGTCTTCAACTACATAAGAGTCAGAGCTATCTCTGTCACCACTGGTATGCAGTGATAGCGACACTAGTAGCTGAATTAATTTTGATAAATTTGATAAAATTTATGATCAGTTAATACAACTGCGTTTTTTCTATTCCCTACAACGTGTTGAACTGTCAAGTATTCAGATGCAAAACACAGCCTATGCATGTGTACTGTGCATTTGTAGCATTGATAAGTGACTTACAGTCTTGACTCCAATTCCATTATCGCCAATAGTGTTTACATATACAGGCTTTGTTGACAAACTGACATTTTTATCATTGATAATTGACTTAAAGTTTTGACTATAATTCAATTTAACGTCAATAGTGTATAAATATACACGCTTTATTGACAAACTGAATATTGCGTGTTTCAGCAAGCTGTAGTGATACAGCAAGAAACTGTATTTGATACAGTGCATATAGGAATATTCAAAAAATATCAGCAGTTGAGTTTCTGCCCTGTTACAAGGCCTACTTGTTGTTTTCCATGTGAAAATGTATAGCATTCTTACATTTTAGATTTTTTTGAAATATAAGTCATAAAATAAGCCAAAATGAGTATAGATTTGTTTAATTAAAAGAAACATTAAAAGGAATGCATGACCTAAACATTAGTTTATTTTTCATCAAATTACCTACCAATGTAAAAAATATAATAGAATATAATATTTCCAGGTCCCCAATACACTAACAAAACTTTCAAGTCCCCCTACTACTATCCCCAAACTTTTCAAATCCCCAAAAGTTCTCCAGCCCAATCCATTATTTGTGACCGCAGCCAAATTACCGTAAATGCATCCATAGCTTGTAGTATTTTTTTGGTTTTATTTTGCTATTCCTATATAATCAGAACGATTCGCCAGCCTCATGTAAAGGATCGACGACCAGGTTCTTCCGAATTTAGCCGGTTTTCTTAAGAGGCCCTGATGAAAGGTGTACAAACACTTAATTCTATTTCATTTCACGTACACAAAGCAAACCTTAGTGCTTCAAGCTACTTCGGCACCAAAATTATGTAACACTTTTTGCATATTTATATTATTATTTTAGCAGCATACAACTTCACCAGCTCCCAAAAAATCCAAATTGAGTTGAATTGAAGCAAAGGCGAATTATTAAAACAGAGGTAAGTAGTTGAAAATGGCTACAAATCTAGTCCCACCAGGATAAACTCATTAGAATATTCTATATAATATGTCACATCAAGTAGGCGAGATATTATATATTCAACTAAACTGTCATTATTCACATTGCCAAACGCATTCAAGAGCTAGACTAACATACGAAAGGATGGCTGGCCTATATATTATCCCTGAAGCTCCGAGGCTTGTTTCTCCACAACATTCGGGACAACAGCATGAAAAGGCATGCGTGAGTTTGGAGACTGCATCACGAAAATTATGTCATTATAGTAAACTCTTGGACAGCCAATATGCTGTTTATGAAATGGACTCAAGAGATTTTCGGCATCCGGATGAGTATTTTTGGGTATGGGGAGTTTTCAGGTCACTTCATGACGTATAAAGTAAATTAAGGTCCTCCCATTGGATATGACAAAGGTTCAAAACTTCCGCACCTACAGTATTTTCAATGCCCCACTGTTTCCCCCAGGCTCCCAAGGTAGTTATTCTGTTCTTTTGCTTCAGACAGAACGTATGGAAAGTTAGGTTTCAAGCCTGACAGACATTTCAGGTTTGTACCTTCTATCTAAGACCTCTTACCTTTTGTTGAATCTACCTCAAGACCGAATAGGGAGTCCGATGTATAATGTATAGTCTGATCCTCACATTCAGTGTTGAGAGAACAGGTATAGTTTCCAGCATCATCCTTTTGTAAATCGACAAACGTAACTAGCATTTCGACCCACGTCACAATTGAAGAACGTTGAACTATGTCGGATACAATTATGTCTTGGAAATATGACTTTATTGGCTGTAGAAAAAAATAACATTTTATGGATAAGTTTTGGAATGCATTCCTCTACTGCATATGAGAGGGGTAGGGAGGGGAACAGTCTATTTGTGAATGTGAAAAAATGTCTGCGAATGTGAGAGAAATTACGGAGGAACAATTGAATAAGGATTACTGTCTTTTGATAAATGTTCAGAATCTATAAAAGTTCTAGCTGAGGTTTAGCATTTAATTATGTTTAGTTTCATTCAAACAGACTACAATATGGACCTAAACAGGTTATGTTTCAGTTTTCAAGATGTTCAATTTGTGATGTATTGCATTTTGATTTGTTGCAGTCTGCCTTTAACAACCCAAAAATGTATGCAGTTACGTTATATGGTCCATGTTGAAATAAACATGTTAAGCGTCGTCATTTTACTGTGTTACATAACTGTTTGCAATTTACCAAGAAGCAAACACAATCATTTCGCCTAGAGGACAGGATAAGGGTAGATTTTCGCGTAGCTGACCAGGTGTAGATCATGTAACAATCACATGATAGCCGTGCGACCAGTCATCCAAAAGATTAACCCTTTCTATTATTATAATATGATGATCACTGTGAAGTAGGTCAAAGATCAAAGAGTACTGCAAACCCGTCAATGCACTTGTACCGGTGAATTCTGCCACTTGAGTATTCTCTTAACAAATTCGAATACAGGCTGTAATATCGGTGGTGTTTTTGTAAATCACTTACTGTATGCAGATGATATCTGCTTAATCAGTCCTTCTGCAAAAGGTACACACAAATTGATAGATGTTTGCACTTGCTATGGTGGTATACATGACATCATTTTTAATAGCAAAAAGACTAACTGCATGTGTATTTTTCCTAATCACAGTAGAATGTGTAAAATTCCTTCTGTGTATATCTCAACGGTGTTAAATTAGAAGTTGTTTCTAAGAAAAAATACCTTGGTGTTGTCTTATCTGATCGCTTTAGAGATGACGATGACATCGAGCGACAGACGAGATATCTTTACATTTCAGCAAATATGTTGATGAGAAATTTCTGCAAGTGTACGTTTCATGCTAAGTGTGTTCTATTTAAAGCGTATTGTTACCAGTTATATGGAGGACCACTCTGGAGTAAATACTCTGTGGCTGTTATGCGCAAATTGAAAGTTGCATACAACAATGCTGCACGACTCTTATTGGGTTATGAAAAACGGAGTAGTGCGAGTTCAATGTTTGTATCTAATAGTATCAATAACTTTGACGCTCACATGCGTAAACAGATTTATGGTTTGAGAGAGCGACTTTTGAACAGCAGTAATACAATTGTACGTACATGTGACTTATTGTACTTCAAATCTGATATAGTTAAGGTTTGGAATAAGCTTCTTTTTGTTTAACTGATTGTTTTTTGTTTCAACCAGTATGCAAGAGAACAATTAATTCTACAAAGAGTCTGTAATAACATTTCACAACATTTATATGGACTTTTAAGTCCGAAATAAAGTTATAATAAAAATAATAATAATATATGTGGATACGATAGCGTATAATAAACATAACGTACACTAGCAACCAACTTTAAATTTGATATAAGAATATAATGTGGTTGGAAAAAAAGGAATGTCTGATAAACATATTCATCACGCAAAGCGTTCAGGTATTTACGCACTTTGTGGTCACCAAAGGCTAATCTTGTGTCACTGAGAGTATTTGAAGAGCGAAGACGTAGAGTGCGGCTTTCACCTCATCTCTGACTGTACTTAACCAGTCTGAAATGGTATCCGACGTCAACTTCTTCCAGTGCAGTTCCTTTTTTCTGCTAACGCTTGGGCAACATTTATGATGATTTTAAAATCGATATTCCAAGTTACTTTTGGTGACTCACGATACTTGGGGCCAAACTGGAACAGTTGTCGAAGTTTGATGTTATCGATTACGTCCAGATTACCCGTTATTATAAGACCAAGAGGTTTGTAACAGAAGAGAGATGATATGCAGTTGTAAGTGTTGTTACAGATGTTGTACTTGGGGCCAAACTGGAACAGTTGCCGAAGTTTAATGTTATCGATTACGTCCAGATTACCCGTTATTGTAAGACCAAGAGGTTTGTAACAGAAGGGAGATGATATGTAGTTGTAAGTGTTGTTACAGATGTTGATATTCTTTAAGTCTGTTCAAACCTTATTTCAATTAAAAAGTCCGCCTATAGTCTTACTGTAGGAATATGAAACAATTACGGTGCTTGACATTTAAAACAGGTGAAATCTTATCCATAACTTGTTTATGGTGCAGAACATTGCGGATTCTCAGTGGGAAAAACAATCTTTGTTCCCTATTGAAGTATCCTATCCGAATAGGTTTAAATAGACGGCAATTGGCTACGTCACATATGGTAGCTCCAACCGATATTCACGTGTTTCTTGTTTAGTAATACTCATGGCTTCAGCACTGGATCCTAATGATTGTAACGTGGGCAGAGAGCATCCAAACAGTACAGTTCGTATTTTGTGAACACCCAAAAGTTGATTTACTAAGGCCAGAGATAACTGAGTAAAGGATAATAGGTCTTATTATTGTGGCTGTGTCCATGACTACGTCTGCTCCTTGGCCGAGAATTAAATGAACCCACGACAATGAAACTATTCCCCCAGGGCTTGAGAGGTATATGGTAATCACTTGCACACATGTACTTCTTTAGGCTTGCAAGAATTAAAGGTGGCCAAATATTTTCACTAGAGATGGACAGTTAGTGTACCTTAATCTTTAAAAGTGTGTTGCGATTAGATGACGACATTGCGAAATTTAGGTGCCACATACAAAACAGTAATAAATCAATCAACTGAACAATCAACTATCAGTGCAGCAGAGGGAGTTCTTTTCAGCTCAGCAGTTGTCACTACACTTCCTACAATGTTGGTTGTACTGCCCATGGTTTCAAGAGAAGTTATTAAAAAACTACAATCAAAGACAGGGGTGGTAACAAGGTGATAGTATGAACACCATTTAAATTCAAAACGACAGTCATTTCCCAAGATTTTGAGCAAGGGCAGGCACGGCAAGCTACGGGCTGGTGTTTGTAGGGAGATAGAAAAGGATGCACTACTAGGATTATAATTGTACCTTTACTTATTAAATGGATATGATGGCATGCCCACAGGCTAAATCTAGTGATAATCTGCCAACTACAATTCCAGTTTAGTTCTGATAAAGACTTTACCTCATTTTAACACTGATTATGCTTGAATACGTTTTGGTTGAATCATTAATGTTCCGTCTCTTCACTCGGAACGTTGCCTACTACGACCCATTTGAAATGAACAAAAGTGCTAATAGAGTATATTGTCCCCTTGAAATATATTCACTTGTTACACAAAATAGGCTTCTTAGAGAAAAAATTTAAAGAAATCCAATTGTTAATAAACTTGACCAAAATTCACCATTTTTATCTAATTTTGATTAAATGGCATGGCCCCGAGTTTTGTCGATCACACTGCTTATTTGGAATCAGCACCACCTTGTATGGTTTTCTCCTGGTTAAGTAGATTGCCGATCGGATTTAAGCTCAAAACGAACAGAATCCAGTCACCAAGCGAAGACATCACAGTTGAAACCGCTAAACCGCTCAATTTTTTCTGACTGTGACCCTCTACACATTGTACAATTCATGAAGCCTTTGTACTCACATACTTGCTATCATACACACACACAAGCGTAACCAGAGCAATGATTAAATCGCTTTATTTGGCGAAAGATAGTCGCGGAGACAATTCTGTCCATCAACAAAGCTATCAAACTAGGGTAGAAAATTCAGTAAATTTTCGATCGGATTCAAACTCGCAACGTGTGGCACACAGTCATCAAGCGAAGACATCGCAGTCAAAAACGCTGTAGAGATCATGAAGCACTCGTACTCACAACTCACTATCACACATGTAGTCATTTTGACCAAAATACACGATTGTTTCGCACACACAATGGTCAAAATTGCTATTTTGTCTAGAGTAGAGTAATAAGACTCAATTCGAATCAGCACCACGTTTTACGTAGCATAAATACTGACAGGTATTGTGATTTGTAAAGCAGAGGTTTAGAAATTTAAGCACTCATGCTGACTGAGAGCTCAGTGTGACTGACAACCTTGCAGATACTCTTGGGCCTGCAAACGCCCAAAACTAAATTTCTCAGATTATTATACTCTTTCAATTCAAAAGACTTGAACGGAGTTATGCAGCAGGCAAATATCTATTTTGCAGGTTGTATTAATCATGACATACATACGCGTAGTATGTTAGGTTAATCGAATATATTTAACTTTATAAGAAGCTACAGTTCGGGTATAAATAGCTAAGAGAATCTACGACTAAGATTGCACGATGACACTCTTGACTTTATCATAGAATGGCATTAGGTCAATACTTTTCGAAAGCCTCGATGGTGTTGTTGTTTTCCAAAACGCAAAAATGTATATAAGAGTAGAATTTTTGTGACTCACATTGATTCATGACATGGGGATATGTTTATTTGAAGAGGAGTGGAATATTTATTATATAATGTTAGCATCGGCTCCCAGCTACTAGTGGCAAAGAGTCGAAGCCATCCCGGGTGACAAAAAATGTATATGTCTCCCTCGGCTGTATCTAGGTTGGTACTTTTACATTCTGGGTCCAACGTTGCATGCATACCTACTGAACAAGCCGCTTATCGGTGTTATTTATATTATAGCCCAAACAAAGGAATATGTGCCCAGGGGTAGGTTACAATTTGCCCGACGTCAGGGGGCATTTGGACTTCTGCCCCATGGGTACATAGGCCCTTGCTTGGGCTATAATATTTTATTACATGCCTGTCTTACATAGTTTTCATTCAATACATGTTTTGGTTGATTTGCTAATGACAATTTTATTCGTTATTTCAATGTTACACGTTAATCAGTTCAAAATAGAACAATTTCCATCGTCAAATTACGCATTGATATATTTAAATTACTGGTACGGTTTATCCATTTTTGACGCATATTTCATCCGCGCACTGTTGTAATATTTTACAATTACTCTCGTTTAATTTGTGATGCACTTTGTAACTGTTACTGTACCGTCTTCAGTCTTTAACTCACTTGTTTACAACTTGAATTTTTACAAAATTTTAGTCACATTATTTTGCTATGTCAATGTTTTGTTTTTTACGTTTTCCGAGTTTAACAACAGTAGCCCTAAAGAAGACATCGTGTGAGTTGCAAAGACGACTCAATGCTTGAATGATAAAATTTTATTCCCGCGGTAGCATCCGCTGGTTTACTACATACGCCAGCAATAAAGGTCATACTGTGGTATAGCTTGTCTATCTAACAAGACAATCATGAAATCTGATAACCAATTGATTAATCAGAATCTCAGAATGTACCTGTTTCCTTCTTCTCCTATGATCAAAAGTTTACATCTGTATTTTTCACTTTTGATCGAATCCTGTGATGCGTGATGTTTACAGTCAATTATAATATATGTTAAGAAATATCAATTTTTTCGTTCGGTTTTATCGTAGTTTCTGAAAGTCTCATTAACATTTCGGACCAAGACATTTTCGAACAGAAATGGTGGAAATGTTGCGTCATCGGGAAGAAGTCCTATTCCTAACATTTGAGCTGAATAAGACGGCCGCTTTCGTGCTGTTTTTGGCAAAAATGACGTTTATGGTATCAGTTAATGACATTGAAAATGTTCTCGAATCGTGAAGGAATTCCGATGGATATTTACCGAATCACTTCCTTGTTTATACAGTAGAGGACTTCTTATATCCTTTTCATTAAGAACTCCTCTAACAAGAACCGAACATGATGCGTTGAGAAAATCTTGTCCTCTTAGTACTATGGCGACGGAACTGTGCCCAGTATCAACGACCTCTGGCATAACTACTGTAACATAAAAAGTATCAATATAAAATCAGATGCGCTTCAAGTTTGACGGGCGGTATATACTGCATATGAGCACATTGATGTCTTTAATGCAGTATTTATCAAGGCCATTTGTCAATATACACTGTTCTGAAAGTCATAATTAAAAAGTGCATTTAAGATGTATATTGCTTAATGTTCGGTTTAGTTATGCCAAAGTATTGATAGGCGTAGACTAGTATACTGATTCTGAACTCATTTGCTGAATTAATTCATGTGACTAGATCGTGCATGAAATCTTACAGTACTGGCTTTTCTCAGATTTTAGATGTTTGTCCGCTATAGTTAGGTTTACTCATGCTCGAAGCTTCAAGCGTCATACTGATTATGAATTCATAAGCGCTTTAAACATCCCATTATTAGTTTTAACTGACAAGAGAAGAAATGACTAAACAGCATCTGGGAAATTAGCCCACAATTAAGAACACTTGTTATTATATGCGATTGGTCTAATGCAAATGTTTTCTATCGTCTGCTAGAAACAATGAATGACTTCAAAAGGAATTTACTTAATATATGTTATACTTTATATATATATATATATATATATATATATATATATATATATATATATATATATATATATATATATATATATGTGTGTGTGTGTGTGTGTGTGTGTGTGTGTGCGCGCGCGAAAAGAGGTAGGTAGGTATGCATGCATGTATAAATGCATTCATGTACGCATATATCTACAAATGTATTTAAGTATATAACTGAAAGATGCATTTCAACTTCTATGAATGTGATTATATTTAGTAAGTTGTAATGTGTTTAAAATGATGCTGGTTATAATGTCCTAGAAAAAACTCGTATATGATCGTTGAATACTCATTCTGTGGATGAATGTTTTTGCTTTATTTGGTTGTTGTGATGTTGTTACTATTCGGATGATGAACACAGGTACTGGTACTTACTCTTTATGTTTGGATCTTGTTGATAACTTCTGTACTCCTCAGATGTAGGTTTTTCAAGAGGTTGGCTTGCATACTTGTGAATGTCTTTCAGTTTCCTATATAGTTTGGCATCGGAAAAATCTGTTCACAGGAAAAACGTTCATGCAATTAAAGACAATAAAGGTTCGGCAGTTAAATGGAACAAATTCAACTGCGACCAAGTATCGACTTAACATCGTTACTGCAAGGATTTAAAAAGGGAATTTCAGATTACAATTTTGCATACACACCCGGATTTTCCTGTTTGACTATCCGGACAAGCACCAAAGTTATCAAAATGTAGCGGACCATCTTCATCCTGTTGCGGAACAAACATTTATGTTCTATTTCAACAGATGAGGTAACGATAAGGCAGCATATATATATATATATATATATATATATATATATATATATATATATATATATATATATATATTCTCTGGGGTTATTACACGAAGTTTGGTCGATATCGCTTCGTACATGTCACGAGAATATGACACGATATCGATCAAACTTCGAGTTTTAATCCCTTTACCATACATACCTGCTTTCGCTTATATATTTCGTGTCGACGTTCCAAAGTTAGCCACAAAATTGACTAACGCCTACCTTGCTTGCACCTCCCTATAGTCACTTTAGTTGGTTGCTAAGAAGAACGGAAACTGCATCACTTTTTTAAATTATTCTGCTTTTAGGTCATTCCACTTCACTGAAGGTGTATTAGTACAATTTCAGAGTGCACAGATTAAATAATAAGGAACTGGATGAAAATTACAGGAGGATGACTGGTGATTTCCAACATGACGCTGCGCGAACAATAGTAACCCTTCAAAAGTGATTTCTAGGAAAAAGTGACCCTCCCAATTTTAATGCGCAAAAACAGTTACCCTTCCATTCAGTGTTACTGTTAAGGCCAATGGTATCTTAATTGACAAATTATTTTAATATTAACTAATAATCACTTGCGAGCAAGGTTTCATTTTAATTTGGCATATAGGGATAACATTTCACATATATAAACTTGTAAACTTTTTGAAATAGAATTGACTATCAAACTGACAATAGTTCTAGTATTTTTATTGTCTTGCTTGTAATTGTACAGAGGGTACTATTTTTATTAGTAAAAACTTATTACAGCCTTCCAGTGAATAATATGAGGTTATCCCTCGATATCACCTCTTGGTGGGGGTCGTATTGCTGCGAGTGAGGTTGTGGGCCGCATCACACGAGTCGAAGACGAGTGTGATGCAGCCAACAACCGCACGAGCAGCAATACGACCCTACCAAGAGGTGATATCGAGGGATAACCTCTTTATCATATACCTATGCCCACGTTATTGAATGAATAATTCAATTGTATATTAAAATATGATACGTTTCACTGTGGTTTTTCTTGATGGACTACATCTATTTGCGTCATCTTGCTAAGGCGGATTGATATACTAGCGTCTGACGTAATCTATCAGCTGGCTCATTGACAATTATTTTACGGTTGAGCAGAGAAATGCTTGAACTCTGTCATCAAACATGTAGGATATCTACCGAATCGGTACGGTACATGCAAGTGTTGTGTTTGGTATTATTTTCCAGAACGCATTTACCATAAATACATGATATTTTTGAAAGTTGTGCTTTTGAATTTGCCGGTCCTCCGACATGTCCGATAGCACTTTTGCTTGTCGTCTGCGCGTCTGTGCTTATGTGATGCTCTGCTCTTTAATTTGTTCAAATTGGTAGCACTACTAGCAGGTTAATCCGATATCGACACATGTGTTTCATTTAGTTACCCCGCATTTCCCTATGCTTCAAAACCCTGCCACTTTTGGAGATCGGACATGATATCGTAGTCCCCGGCCGTAGTCAAAGTCAAAATCATAGACGGGCACCATGCTTTGTTTTGATCAGGGCGCCACAATGTAAGTAGTCCGGTATGCAAATCAACAGGCCGTATCAGGCTTTGTTATGTAAATCAACAGGTCGTATCACTTTTTCATATGCAAATATTCAATTGAATGAAAGAAAGACGCGCTGATCATTCCTGTCATATGCAAATAAACAAGGGGTATCACTTTATTGACATGCAAATCAACATGATAAATCATGTCACTGAACTCAGTACCGACACAATACAGGGCATAGGTATATGATAATAACAACATATAAATATGAACGTACATATAGAGGAATTTTGTCGGTAAGTGTTAATTGGTTTTACTATAAGAAATTAATAAATATATTAGGTGAAATTCCAATATTGTATTTGTTGTCTTCATCTGCACTATCATCACCCTATTCTAATCATGTACATTCATATCAATTGTCAAACATTTCTAAAAGCAAAGATTTGGCTAGTTTTGTATCGTAAAAATTACATTTATAGTTTTCTCACAGACTGCCATGTATATTGAATCAAAATTTTCGGTGAAATTCGAAAAACAAATTACTTATACGCATATGCTCTAGTAATCACCATATGTCATTCAAATACATTTATATAATAATTATGAACATCGATATCTATAAAGGCTCAAATGCTACTCTTATATTGGATAAAATGTTCGTGCTTTTCTCATAGACTGCTGTGCTTATTAAATCAACATTTTGGGTAGAATTCTGAAATGAAATTTCTTGCACATACATGCACTTGTAATCAAACTATTCCAGTGAATTACATTTATGTCAATACTGAAAAGTCTATAAATGCACAGATATTGATAATTTAGTATGGGGAACATGCTCTTAGTTTTCAAAACGATGGAAAATTGTGAAGAGTTTGACCGGTAGAATCCGTGTATAATGACTTGATAATTTTAGTTGCAGTCCTACATCGGTCGCATTTTGTGACTTCATATAGTTGCGCAAAAACTGGCTACCCCCTCTCCTCAAAGGCATGCGTGAAATTTCATGACCCTTCAATTTTTTTTTGTACGCGCGAAGAATGGCGACCAATCCGTAAAAAACACCTACCCTTCCTCTCTCTCCAATCCCTATGATTTCAAAATAATCGCAATCATACCAATCCATAATCCAATTACATTAGGTCAGAATTCGTAAGACAATAGTTGTAAACATAGACAAAAAACAGCATTTTCACAATTTGAAGGACGTTTACGATTAATTCCAGTACCACCGTAGGTGTAACGTAGGTGTATGTTGAATGTTTTTCAGTCATGCACTTTTCACGAACATTATGACGCCCGCCAAATATCGGATAGAATCGAACTCGCGCCGGCATTTAAGACAGTACTCGATCTTGTGGCCACAGAGTGCACAATGCGATCAGCTCTACGGTACAGCATCTACGAATGCAATGCGAATATACAAGTCGTATAGTAGCCGCATAAGTCAGTTCATCTTCAAGAACTATGCATGTACTTCGATGTCCCAAATGCTGAATTTATGACCGTAAAAAGGAATTTGCGAACCGGTTAAAGAAAACTTGAAGAGGGTAAAGCGTAACTCGTTCATTGTACGATAAACATTTGAAAAGTATTTGCATCGTCTGTTCATATATTTTCGATACTAGCTGTATCTTATCCTTTTCATTCGAAAATTACATGGAACATGATCACTGCCCCTACGAGTCAATGTACAAATTGGAAACATATAATATATTGTGCGCCTTCTCTGTCACGTATTTTATATGGTGGAGTCGGGTATTTTGTGGCTCATTTATGACTTTACTCGATATAAATTACTGGCAAGATATTTGAACACTTCAACAGGAAAATTGTCGTACAGTGGTTTCGTCATGACGTACTGTCGACGAGGAACGTACTTTTCAGCAGCGTAGACAACATAAAAACACGGTACAAGACCGTGAACCATGAAAGGTGTATGTTGCAATATATTCAGATTTTCGGAGGTTTTGTTTTGGTTCAACTGCTCTTGTTAATCCCCATGGACATCGTCTTGGGGGACATAGGTTTGGTCATGTTCATGCGTTCCTACGCGCGTCTGTGTGTGCGTGCATCGTCTGTCCGTCCGTTCATGCAGGCCGATATCTCAGAGATGTCAGGAAAGATTTCATTCGAACTTGGTATAACTATTACTCTCTATGTCATACATATGCAGTTGATTAGTTTTGTGTTCCAATCCAATATGGCTGTGTGACGACCATTTTATTGCAAAAGCAGGGACTTTTTCATCGACAATTACTTTTTGTAAAAGATCTGTTTCTATAGGGACTGCACAAAATTTGATGGAATTTTGTATAGGTGTTTGTCACACAGAGCTATGAAAGCACACAATGAGATATGTCAGTATTGCATCAATTAATTGCTGATTTGCATATATGATGAATTTTCGTAATAAGGGTGACATGTCTAGAAATACTGCAGCAAATTTGATGAAACTTGGTATGGACTTTAACACGCAGTGTCATAATAGTGTACAAAGACACTTAGCGGTGTCATGTGAATTAATTGCTACATAGCATATTTAATGAACTTTCTTTATTAGTTTGCTACATCCAGAAAGACTGCATGAAATATGATGAAACGTAGTACAGATGTTGCTTTAATACTGCGTGAGGACATTAAGCAGTATCATGTCAAGAAATTGATAATTTGCGTATCTGATGAACTTTCATAATTAGGGTTATATGTCTGGAAATGCTATATCAAATTTGATGACACGTTTGTACAGATGTTTATCTTTTCGTAGTGTAATGGCGTGCATAGATGTGTATTAGTATTAGTCAATTAACTGCTGATTTGCGTATTTAATGAATTTCATATTTAGGCTGATATGTCAAGAAATAGTTCATCAAATTTCATGGAAATTGGTACATATATTAAGCTCGCATTGGTTTAAAATTGAATAAAGACAATTATCAGTGTCATGTTGATTAATTTTTAATTTATATATTTAATGAACTTACCTAATTAGAGTTATATGTCCAAAAATACTGAATCAAATTTGATGAAACTAGGTACTGATGTTGATCTCACGGTGCTGTAATACAATTCATTGGCTCTTAGCGGTATCGTTTATGAAATGTAGAATGCGTGATAATCTGTTAGCGTACACTAACGTGCTACAGATCAATATCTGTAGCACGTTTCATCAAATTTCATGCTGTAATTTCGGAGTAAATTCACTGATGACAAAGATCATAACATATTCAAATGAACCTTTAATTAACTTGGCACTGCTCAGTGCTTCACGCGACGATTAGATATTTATCAGATCAATATCTGTAGCATATCTTTCACCATATTGGGTGCAATAATGTCAGAGTTATATCTCATTATGCAAATGAATCCTCAATTAACTTCACACTACTAAATGCTTCACAACACAGTCAGATATCTGTCGGATCAGTATCTGCAGCAGATTTCATCAAATTTGGTCCTTTTTGGGACAAATATCTTTATTGACACGATCAAAATCGACGAAACGTGCTCTGTACATTGAAGAAACCATGATAACCAATAGTCTGTTTAGATTTTGTAGAACATAGAATAACTGATTTGCATATTCAACGAACTTTCCTAATTAGATAAATATATCTGGATTGGCTTAATGAAAGTTCGCGAAACATGCTATGTACATTTTAGATACTACGATATGACATTATTGAAGTCATTTAGCATTTTAACTTTAGAAAGTTAATAATTTTTAACGAACTTTCCCATCTTGGGATAGATTGACTTGACTAAATTTGACGAAACTGGCTATGCATATTGTAGATACTATGATATAATATTACCAAGTGTCAATTTTGATTTTTAGGACATCTAATTATGAATTTGCATAGTGAACAATCCTAATTAATTAAGGATATATCTTGATTGACTTGATCACAGTCGATGAAACTTGATATGTACATTGAAGAATACCAGGAAAACCGAAACGCTTCAGATGATGAGAAACTAATTTAGTCATTCGCATACAAAGAGAACGACAATGAAAAATTATGTTAGAAAATCACGATATTCAATTTAATTTTTGAGTAAACTCTTCGACATTTGATCGAAAGTTTATATGCATTTGTTTGGACTTTCTATATTTGACGTCCAACTTTTCGACGGGTTGAACAAGATTTTTAGAACGCGGAGGGTGATAATTATATTGCTGTACAATATACTTTTTCGATAGAATCTAAAAATTCTGAAAAATTAAATTCACAAATTTACCTGTTCTAAAAAATTAAATTCACAAGAGCTTAAAAATCGCTTTTATGATTGCCTTAGTACTAGACGCTTTGATAAAATAATATTTCCGATTGGTACGTGTGCATCTTCTTAATCCAGTACATTGATGGAAGCTTTTGTTCATTCTAGGCTATCATTCCTACCTGTCCCACCCAGCAGTATTATTTGTTATAATGGTCGCTGTCATACCGCGCTATCTGCGTCACCACTGCCAACTCGCCTATGTTAGCATCTTTGAGCCTACATGTTGCAGTGTTTAATAAACACATTTGTGGAATGACCGTAGTAGAAGTAAGAAATTGTACAGTTGCCGTTATGCAGTAAATATCAAAGGTTAGCCCAGTTTGCGGAGTAAATTACAGTCCGGAAGCAACACTCAGACTGTACTATATATAAGAAACGGACTGCGTTT
>LD345120.1:370459-381954 GCA_001465055.1 Ptychodera flava | reverse complement strand
ATGAATATGTAGTGCCTAACATCTGATCACAGAACTGCGCAATGCGTTTATATATTTTTCTGCGCGTACACCCCTAATAAATATCTGGTCATATGATAGTTGGGTGGAACTTGCAAATGCTTGACCATATAGAGAGTGGTTTTAAATTGTTTAAGGGTATTTAGGCAGGATAGTCAAAAAATTAAAATTTCAATCGTAATTCCTCCAGCACCCTCCTCACCCCTGCTCCATATTTGTGAATAAAGCCTTACCTTATTCACAACCAATTGATTGACCCGTATTTCGATAAAGGCATATCCTAGGACTATCTACTACTTGTAGAGGCACAGTGCACCTAGTAGAGGGTCTTGGTCATCGACACTTGATTTTTCTGGACCGACCGTCATCTCTGCAGAGCTCCCATCAGATGCTACTGGTAAACGAGACTACTCACTCTCAAGAAGTAACTCGCATTAATGAAATTACCGGTGATGGCAAATGTTAACATAAAATGTTCTCCACCCTAGCCTGCTGTTGAATTTTAAGAGTCAGCATCCTAACTTCATAGTATCAGAAGCTGATATTATTGTATCAGCATTCTGATACAATAATAATTTTACAGACAGATTTAAGATTAATGTTTGCAGAACACTGCGTAGTTCCAATTCCGTACATGTATGAACAATAATGGGAACTTATGGACTCATCCAGAGTCTGCCTTCTGTATGTATATACATCCTCTTAAATAGCTCGAGAATCGCTGAATATAATCCAAGTAATTAGCATGAAGATGTATCATTGGATGTATATGTTACATTTTGTTCAAGGAATGCTTTAGTTAATAAATATACAAATGAGCTCAACAACAGTGAATTTGAGAAAAATGAATGTATAGTAAGTTTGTCAAATCACTAGCTAAACGTTATCACACTGCTCATGGCATCCCCGTAACAATAATAGGAGCTAGAGTTTTAGAAATGATAATTCGCTATGATACATTGCCATTGCATAGGAAGAACCACTCTTTCTAAAATATGTAACAAATTTAATTACTTTCCAGCGATCACCTGCTAATGTGTTCTAAATTTGATGTGCAGTATCATTGGATGGTTCCCTTTCTCTTCAGCTTGACTACACAACACGTCCAGACGAGATACTGAAAACTTGCCTCATATAGCAAAACTCTTTGTGCTGTTAAAAATACTAAAAAGATATGCGACTGAATGTGCTTAATGTAGATGCAGATCACATCTACATTGACTCTGATCAAAATGGGACCACATGTTATCGCTTCTTATTTTTTAAAAGCATTAATGTAAAGTAGATCTAACATTGGTCTGTCATGGTTAAGTTGTAATAGATAAACTTCAATTGAAGGGATAATTTCAACAAATGCAAATTGATTTAGGACAATTAAATGGTTTAATTTTTTTCGTTAGCTCCGTGGAATTGTAACGTGAAAGATGTTTCATTTTGTGGGCAACCCGGCATGAAACGGAGTTGACACAGCGATAACAAAACCTTTGTCATAGCCATAATGATAATCCATAAGGACAAATAATTGACAGGCATGCAAATCACAGGACAATAGAGTAAAAGGGTGTAAAAGCCACACAGACAATACCAGAAAAAGCACAGTAAACTCATAAAACAGCAAAACATTCATGCAGTAAATAAAGTACAGCAATGATACAAGTTCTAACATGGTAAGTACAAGAACTACGACAGAAAACAAAAATGAGAGGTAATTACATTGACATACAATATGCTTTAATTTTTAAATATATCACATATTATAACTACAACTTTGCACAAGGCCACAGACAATTAAATTACAGTCAAAGTGATACAGAAAAACGAAAATTAGGGGTAATTGATGCAAATTAAAGCTTCGTTGACTACATCACACATTTATAACTAAAACTTTGCAAACAGGCACGTGCAATTTAGTGATACAGAAAAACAAAAATGGGGATAACTGATGCAAATTATAGCTTTGTTGACTACATCACATACGTACAAGTAAAACTATGCCTTTGCAAACAGCCCCATGCAATTACACTGCAGTCAAAGTGATAATGTGCCGCTGCACTGTCAAACAATTGACTGGTACTCGTCAATTTGGATTTCCTCTATATACCGTAGTATGTGAGGGTTCCCTACTATGTTATTTAATCAGTGTCTGTCAACATAGCAGCACAACTCTGCTTTGAGTAGGTTATCTGAGAACCAATATGAATCGCTCCAATATTGATTGTCTTATCTAAACAACTTGTTTGTCTTATTTACAAAACTTTTCTTTGCTGAATTTAGAAAGATTAAACTATGATACATGAAAGTGTACAGTTAAAGTAAATTTCATCGAATTTTTTAAAATCAGGGTCACAGGTATTGCTACTTTAAAAAAACAGTTATAGTACAACTAAAACCAGTAAGACGTATAAATGTGATCTGAATTCCATGCTTCACAAATATAGAAAGATAAAGGTGGGAGATGAAGATTACCTGTATATAAAAGTAAGAGAGTTTGTGGTCCCAGCTCATCTTACCATAACTCTACTTCATAAAACAATTTGTGTAGTGGCAGCGTAGACCTGCTACAGGAGACATTGTCATGTGTGAAAGCCCTGCGAGTAAGGATCTAAATGGTATGTATATTATATTTGCGTCCTGTTTTAAAGGAAATGGTAACTGTAAATTACAACTTCAATGGTGTATTCAGATTTTGTCTTCAAATTATTTTGCACACAAAATTGTAAGTTCACCATTTACTAAAGGGGTAAGGAGCTGTAAATTGCAGAACCTATCTTTTCAGAATAATAAAAAGGAACATTGACAAAGCAACTTCATTTTCGGATATTCATAATTAAACATAGACAATAATTTTGCCACACTACATTCTTTGGAAATCTGATTTACTGTCATGTTAGCTGAACTGTAATTGGCATAAATCGACATATTATTTGTTGACAAACACCATACATCAAATTTGCTTTAGGGTGGCAACTGTCAAAAATAATCATATTTCTATTTGCTCATAAATTTTACTGGATGCTACACATGAAACCTTTCGATAAAATTCTATGAAATATACCAGCTCAAAATGTTAGTTAAATAACCAATAGCATAGGTGATATTCATTCCTTGCCAGTCTTGACCAACGATTAAAATACCAACATTAATGCTTCTGAATTAATTTTAATGTTTGTTGGCAAAATTTCAACAAACATGCTGTTTTGATGTGTTACCATCTTGATGGAGTTATCTATTTAGAAAATACTCTGATTTCATTGGTGGGATGTCCTCTTACAGCAATTCTATCACCGGTAGCGGTCACTGCCATGTACTCAGGGTATCTCACCTCACCTTGGAACAGATTACAGATCCACTCTCCATCGCTCTTCCACTTTACAACCCTAGCATTGCCACCATCACAAACATACACATTGTCATCACCATCAATGGCAATGCTGTTTGCATACCACAACTGACCGTCTTCTCGGCCACGTTGACCATATGCATATAGGTAATTGAACTCAAGATCAAAACACTTGATGCAGTGACTCCTGCACCCAGACACCATGATGACTTCCCTACTGTTCACAGCAACAGAGAAGGGGTTATAGAACTGTCTTTGGCCATTACCTTTGCCACCGACCTTTGCAAGATACTGGCCATTCCTGTCGTACTTTAGAACACAGTGACTTTTGTCATCTGTAACCAAGACAAATCTCTTCACAAGAGCAATACAACAGGGTTTGCTGCTTCTAGGGAGAGGAATTGTACCAACAATTTTAATATCTTGGTCAATGACAACAATTTGCAAATTGTTATCATCAAGGACAAAGTAGAAACTGTCCTGAGATATGGCTATAGACATTGGCTTGAATGGCTTGGCAAACTGACCACTAAAGCTTCCTATCACCTTCTCACGTGTGTAGTTCCGATTCAGTACCTCTACAGTGTTGTTACCCCAGTCACATACAACAAGTTTATCATTGTGGAATGTTAAACCTCTTACATCCTTGAACATCTGTCCTGGATCTCCACTTTGACCATTCAGCGTCCTTGATGACCAAATATCTGATACGTCAAAATAAAAACAGGGTAAGAGATACGTGAAAGAGAAATGCGATGACAATGGTTATTAGCTAATGCAATATCTAATGAAAGCAGGGCTATATATATTGATTGATACAATTTGGCCAAGTTACATGTAACTTGCATGCCTTAACTCCTGATTGCATTACCAACGACAGATAAAGATCTCCTATTAGTGGCGCTGACACATAAAAATCATTATCACTTTGTGACTGCACAAGGTGCCAGGAGTAGTTGTTTCATTTTTAGGCATGTTGCCTGATAAACGATTTTGGTCAAAAAGCGAACAATTTTGTACAGCTTGTTTCTCGTTTGTCCAATATTTTAAGATCATCTTTTGAGGAAGGTTCTGAGGTAGGTAAACACTTCAAGCCAAAAAGACTGTGATTACGGACGGCTGCTTGGATTTCTGTTTTTTTTTATTTTTCCATCTTTCCTTTGAGTTTGATCAGTTTATGAATGTTCCTGTAAGTCTACCTAAGAAAATGAATAAACAGTAAACTTTTGAGGTCTCACCTTCCTTGGCTGTAGAACCTTTTCCAATGTTGAGAATTTCTGCAATCAGTTTCTGCAACTCTTGACCAGACAGATCATCAGACAGTTTTGAGAATTTTGTCTGAAATTCATTCATGGCTTTATCTTTTTGCTCAAGCATAGATTGAAGCTCCTTAATTTTTCGTTCGACGTTATTAGGATCAAATGTTTCTAACTTCTCCTTCAGAGAGCGAATTTCTGTAAGCTTGGTGGCAGCTACTTTTTCAGCGTTTTGAACTTCAAGAAGCTGCTCGTTGTATCGCTTTTCTAAGACAAGCTTTTCCTGCTGTATATCTGTTAGTTTATTTTCCAAAAATTTCTTCTCTGTCTGCAGCTTAAACATTTCAGCTGAATCCTTTTTACCCTTTTCTAATAACTCTGCGTGAACTTTGGACACCTCTTTAACTTCTGTGGCTAAATCTTGCTCAAGTCCTAATACTTGTCTTTGTAAGGCTTGTGATTTAGTCTCAGCTAATTCTAGGTAATATCTGCAGATTTTACAACCTTTCAACTCTTTGGGACCAGTTCCATAAGGAAGTAAACTTCTAGCTTGAAGACCGATAGAATGGGTCTCTTCTTTTAAGGACAAAATTGGATACCCATGTCTGATCAGTCGATCTTCCGACTCTGCAGTAAAAAAAAGTTCTTTCGTAAATTACATGAAAATTAATGATTGACCAAGTGATCATTGATAGCAAGCTCACTTTTCACCATATTACCAGGTAGAGTTCACATTTGAAGCATTGTGGCGTATTTTGCAACAGTGGGCTGTAATTTGTAGTGAACTGATTCATTTGAGTGGTTTAGAAACAAGCTACTTTTTCGTAAGAAAGTCACACAATAAATTTACTGAGCAAAATGTTTTCAGCAATTGCTGCCTGAGGAAATAGTGGAGCGTAAATAGTGCATCGATGTAACCATGAAAGTAGCTTAGTAGATGTACAACCACATTCCATCCCTGACACAACTCAATTAGAGCTACCGAAATCCACACCAATTTGTCTACTAGGTCTCATTTTATTTTGTATCATTTCATCCACTAACGTTTTTGACAGATTTTAATCAGGGGATGAATTTTATAAGATGACAGTGTCTGAATGGAGATACTCACGCTCTTTGTGTTCATTATAAACCATCTTTGTCATAATTATCATGAAGTATCTAGGCTCACTGTAATAACAGCGAATTCAACACACATTCTTATGGTAATATTTAAATACATTTCACATCATAAACAATATCGTGTTTTGCTTGTGTTGGTTAAATGAAGTTGGCAAACATGACACTATATAGTTCGGTAAAGTTATAAAGTGCTGAAAACATTTTATACTTACTCAGTGATACATCTGCCTTTCCACTCTCCGCATCATGTATTCCCGGTGCTTCTGGCGAAGTCAGATCTATGTTTTCAAGCTTAAGGTACAAAAATTCAACAATGGAACATCAGATTTTAAGCAAATATGTTGTCATTTATTTTGCGCTGTGAAAGTTCTTTGCTATTCAACTGTGCTTTATTTAAGATATGACATTATACTGCTTGTCTCCGAAATAAGAACAGAACACTTAAAATGAGTGATGAGAATGAAATCAGGAGATATCTTTAAAGGCAAATCTAACTTTAATGATTTGTCAGCTTAACCGAATCCACGTCAGAAGGACAACAGCAGAAGACATGATCATTGAAATCATGGAAATTAATCATTTGATGTTTCACCTATTCCCTTGAGTGGAGTTAGCTGGTAATCGTTCTTTGAAATCCCTATGACATTATGAATCCTATATAATGTGTGGTGATCTTTCGACCTCTTTTTAGACCATTGTAAGAGAGTGGTCAGTCAGTATGGCCATGGGTGCTCTGGCAAATTAAAATCCTGGGTGTCATCTGACACTAGAAAGCTATAAGAGGGTCCTACTTTTTTCACATAGCATAGAGGGGTTCCCTTGATTTAAAAAAAATTCAACCCAAACAAAAAGCCTATATTGCTTCTGTGTCCATGGAAAAGAAGTAACACTCCATGCGTTTTCATTTTCTGGAGTCAGTACAATTTTTGGTCTGAATACAAGTACATGTAAATTATCTTCTCGTGCTTACTAACTTCTCGCCTTGACAAGTCTACATGTTTGTCTTACAATACCGTTTTTAAAGTAAGATTCATTTAGGGAACACATTTATTGAACTAAATTTATTTGAAGTTTCAACATTAACAGTTTTCGAATACGATCGTGGATGTGTTTTCCTATGAGATATGGCTTCGCAATACGTCTTACATTGTGGCCCATATTGCTCCCTAACATAATATTGAAGATAATTTGCATAGACTATAATTTGCAGGCCCAATAATGACATTTGCAGGAGTGAAGGAACAGGCAAATCATAAACGGGGCGCCCCACTACAGCTAAAAACAGTGACAAAAGCAAGCATTAAATCATTACCTGCGCTTCTCCCCATTCCTCTTCTTGTATGTCATCTTCTCTTATATTAGCTGGCTGGACTCCCCCGCCATCTCCTGCAAAACACAGATAACAAGGCGGTTGACAATATACGGATGACGCAGATATGATAATATCATTGGAAAAGTCATGTCTGCATAACTTGTTATATTAAACACCAAAATTAGACTTACTGTTTATGAAAAACAGTTCAAGCTCATCAAACCGGGCTTGGTCATAAGTAGCTATCAACTTAAGAGGTAATCCAACACTGGCAGCGTTCTCTCTCATTTCATCTGTTATCAGTATTGGGTCCAATGATCTACTAAGTCTTCTGGATTGGCAACTCCCCCGCAGTCTATAGAGATTTAATAGCCTGGGAACAGCCACAGAGACTTGCAATGACTCTGTGCCCATCCCAGTTGTTTCAACTCCATCACCGAATTCGTCAACACATGTTCTTCTAACTTTCTGGGCAGTGTCCCGGTTGTTTATAGCTTCACCAGCTCTTTTCTTCAAAGATCGTCTGCAGCTGGACCAAACAGTCTCCAAATCGTGCTGCCTTGCATCGTCTGTGTTGTTCTGTAATTGCTGCTGATACTCACTATCATCAAGCTCAACGTGAACGGGCATTGTTGTATCACACTCACGACCTGCACATGATGGCATATGAGAGAGTGATACTTTTACTGAGACAGTCAATTACATTAAAGCTTGCTTATAACTTAAAACAATTCGTAGTAGGGTAGTACAGTAGAACAACTAAACGGTTTCAACGAGATATTCTCTTTAAAATCCAGTCAGGTGCATTATGTATATTGGTAATCTATAATATTGGTTAGATTATGACCATTACTTAGAGTTTCATCAAATGAATGACTCAAGGCAACAGAATGGTTGAAATATAAAATCAGTTTCATCATTCGTCTGTTAATCTCTGCACTGCTATATATGTCATATGCTGAGAATCCGGGTAAAGTCCCGATGGATAATAAGCACTGTTTCCTATAAAGAGCTTTGTAGTATAAATAAGCTTATATATATATATATATATATATATATATATATATATATATATATATATATATATATATATATATATATATATATATATATATATATATATATATACATACGAAGTATGCGGTTCGACTTGTCAGATACAAAGTGCTCAATACAAAAGTAGAGTGAGATATATAAGGGTTGCTGGAGAATTGATTTTACAATTTCATCTCTACAACGTTGTTTCGTGAGTCACGAGACTCACTCATCAGGAGACTAGACTGGAGTGAAGCTACATGGGCTAAACATCGCTGGTTCCGCAGGTGGTGGAATTTTGGTTGAGATTGACAGTTGTTGCATAACAATATATTACTGTTGCTATGATTATTCATCTTTAAGGAGAGGACTGATTTACTTCGGTGGATGTATTTGGGAGTTACTAGTTGTTGCATTACAATGTATTTTTTCTGTAACGGCATGATGACACAAATTCATTTCTTTTATTGAGCGTGGAAAATTCTGCATGGCGGATGATAATAAATTTTATTCTGTTAAACAAAGGTTGCACCGCTTGTTAGAACTGTCATATGGCTTGGCTTTGGCTAGGACCTTCCATGAGATAGTGTGCGTGATATTGTTGTCCTTTAGCGTCCAAATGTGTTTACTGAGTTCGGTGGAGTTTCTGGAGCGTACATGTCAGAATGATGTAATGTGGTTTCTGTATCTTGTCTTGAAGTTGTTCTCTGTTAGCCCAATGTACGTTTCGGAGGTGTTGTTGTCTGAGCGTGTAACTGTGGCTTGGTAGACGATGGAGGCTTGAAGGGCATGTGTTTGTCGGCAGTTGCATGTCTTGCTGTTGTTGGTCTCGGTGGTATTGTTGTTGCGATATGGTTTCAAAATGCGTTTGTCAAAATGCGTACATTGGGCTAACAGAGAACGACTTCAAGACAAGATACAGAAACTACATTACATCATTCTGACATGTACGCTCCAGAAAATTCCACCACCTCACGAAACAACGTTGTAGAGGTGAAATTGTAAAATCAATTCTCCAGCAACCCTTACACACACACACACACACACACACACACACACACACACACACATATATATATATATATATATATATATATATATATATATCTCGAAGCATACAGATGTCCTCGTGTGAAAATGCAGTGCTCGATGCTAATGCAAAGCGTTATAAATAATTAAAATTACTTCAAGTACACAGGAATGATATCTGTTACTTAACAGATATCATTCTCTAATATAAGCAAGCGATTTAATCTTTTTATATCAGAAAAACTACACATTATCAATGCTATCACATTATCAATGATGTTGTCTCTAACATAAGCAAGTGATGTTATCTTTGTATATCCGAAAAACTACACATTATCAATGCTGACAAATCTACGCTGTTACACAAACGCTTGGAGTTGGTTTCAAAATGTCGCCACCAAAAATAATATTATTGATGAAAATTTAACACCACCTACAAATAGAATGGTACGTCCCGATCATACATATATAAGAGTGTTGATCTAAGAATACTTTCACTCTTTCTTTCTGATGATTACAAGATGCATTAAACTTAAGTAGCAGATATCATTACTTTGTACTTGGAGTAATTTTTATTGTTTAATATATATATATATATATATATATATATATATATATATATATATATATATAAAAGACAGACAGACAGATAGATAGATAGCCTCTAAATTTGAGAAGCTTTAGCGTAACGCATAATAAATGTCATATACAATACCGTTTATGCTGGCGCTTCCATTCTTGCCATCAGCACTTTTTCTTTTCTTTGGTGTCAGAAGGGAAGCAAATTTGGCATAACTCTTCTCGACATCTTTATTCTCCCTGATAGCTTTCTTTAATTCTTTGGCTTTTCTGAAAGCAAGTTTGGTGTCTTTAATCACACTTATGATTTTGTCTGAAAGACCTTCATGACCATTTCTTGCAACGCAGCTATCTGCATGCATGGGAAGGTGCTTGCTTACCAGGCGTCCAAGCTCTGAATCATCAAACGCACAAGTTGGTATTCCAGTTGCCATCGCTTCTAAGCCACAAAAGCCATATTCCCTGTAGCAGGATGCAGGTAAACAGAGGTGTGACTGATGCAGAGATGTTTGCAAAGCCTTTGCTGTGTAGCTGGGGTCAAATGTTGCCTCTATTTTACAAGTTTTCATTTTATGTTTAAGATGTTTAATTTCTGTTTTATCTGGTCGACTGGACACTCCTTGAATTTTCCATGTGGGTTGGCTGGGATGAACACCTTGAATTTTGTTCGCAGTTGAGCTGAGAGAGGTTGCCAGTGTCACACATCTTTTTAGTGCTTCTTTTGTCTCAATTTGTCCATATGTCAATATGTGATGGCTACTTATGTCATCCTGTAAAACCGGATCTTTATCAAAAAAACTTCTCCGTGGCATTGGAAACAGCTCTTCATGTGGAATGGTGGAAAGTTCCCTTCCAGCAAAAGTTGCCCGATATTCATTTACAAAATGTTGATGCATTTTTGGACCAATTGAGAATATGACATCAGCTTCTCCGGCCATCTCAAGCATCTTCTCACTTAATTTCTTCTTGCCAACCTCCCACAAGCAGTTGCGATCTTCATAGGCGTGGTTAATCAAAACTAGCTCTGCATCACTGAAGACACTCTCTTTGATATCAGCAGCAGCTAAAGCAGATTTTGGAGCATAGCCAATAACATGCTTGATGTTTTCTAATTTGCAAAGATCAGGAAAGTAGATTTCATGATAAAACAACCAGTCCAACCTAGGCCGATCTGTCTCTGGTTCAGCTCTTTCCTTCCTCACAGCTGGGATTAAGGTAACGCCACAATTTTCAGCATCTACCCTCTGTTGATCGCTAATTGTTACGTCTGCAACTGTGGAATATATTTTAATAGCCATTTTGTCATCTATCCTTTTTCTTGCACAGAAATCTTGAATTAGTGTTCTGTGAAATCCTGTCAAGCCACAATCATTTAGATCCCATTTATCATTAACAAATAATGCTCCGGGTGGTGGTTCGGGCAGATCCAGCTGATGGAGGCAAGCTTCAGGGAAAAGCCCGTCGTGAATTGCACCTGCAACATTTTTTCCCCCGGAAGCATATCCGACCACATGTTGGACATTCTGTAACTGCTTTAGTTGTGGGTAGTAGATGTCATGGTATATAAGCCAGTTTTCTCCTGGAAGGTCAGGTTTTTTATCTAACCATTTATTTCTTGTTGCTGGGATCAGAGTGACCCCAACACTTTCTGCATCATTTATCTGTTCTTCAGTAACTTCAACATCAAGGAGAGTACAGTAGATTTCTGGATCTTCGTGTATCTCCAATGCTTCAATGAATTCTTTCATATGAGTGCGAGTTGGTTTAGCTGTAACACTCTCCACTTTCGTCTCCCAGGTTTTCA
>LD345120.1:352151-368583 GCA_001465055.1 Ptychodera flava | reverse complement strand
GAGAGTAACAGACTGGGAGTTTGGAAAGGAACACATACGGTACATTGCTTGCAGTGACCATGTCACAAGAAAGTAGAACTCCTGTGGTAAGGTGGAAAGAGGTAGCAGTTATAGCAAGATTACTACTGCTAAGACTGCAAAAGTGGGTAAGATGCATAATAGTTGCCACAAGCAATACTATGTATGCTGAGACGGCACATGAGAAACCCGCATGTCTTAACTTCCGAAACAAAAATACTTTTTTCAAAAATCGTGAACACATGGTTGCAGCAGAACAAGGAGAGACAACTAAGTTCCATAAATCCGGACTTTTGATTATAAACGAAATTGATACATAACGAAGAAGCGAAATGAGGATATTTCCACAATCAAAAACATTTATTATAATACAATATTCAAATAAAATTACTGTCCATGACCACAGTAGCTGGTTTACCGGGTTTAATGAATGGATAAAGTACATAACGGAATATTTGGTAGGACTTCAACCACGGACGAGACACAATGTGATAAAAATTGCAAAATTTATAGGCGGTGCTCATTCTTTATGTTTTATAATCTGTATAAAAACGTAATTTACAAAAATAACTGCAGTACCTGTTTAGTCAGGGGGCTGTGAAGCTGCACAAATGCTACTCTGATTCATGGATTGGGATCCGGGATTGGGACACGCCGCACCAGCATTCACATTTATTTTGTATGTACATAAGACGCCATTTTGTTGCTGGCAAGAGAAATAAACATAGGGCCAATGTCCCTGAAGCTACTGTAGACATGTATACAAAATTAAGTATTTCCTGACTGAATGAAATTATCCTACTAAGGTCATCCTAGGGACCTGTATATCAAATATTAAAGTTGTCTGACCAGCGATTTTGAAAAAACAAGCTAAGCGACCTAGCAGTCGACAGAGCTCCGCTGTGTTATGTAGAGAATAACTTTTTGTGACACATGTGTTGATGACGAAGGAGGATATCTTTGATACCTCCTTTCTGGATGGCCTGACCAAGATTAGCAAAATTAGCTGCAAAATTGACAATTTCATCATATTTTAATATATTACATCAAGATAAACCCTTATAGGAACCTGTATACCAAATATCAAAGCTATCAGATGAGTAAAATTTGAGAAACAAACTTAGATTTGTTCAAATTGTGATGAAATACGCAAATCTGTATTTTTAAGGATTTTTTGGGGGCATTTTGGTCAAAAATTTATTTCATCAAAATCGCTTGTATGATAGCTTTGATATTTGGTATACAGGTTCTTAGGGATGATCAAAATATGATATATTCAAATTCAAATTATGATGAAATCTACAATTTTGTATTTTGGGGCAATTTTTTCCATTTTTGGTCAAATTCTTATAGTTTTTGACCAAAAATTACAAAAAATCTTAAAAATACAGATTTGCATATTTCATCACATTTTGAACAAATCTAAGTTGGATTACCTCTAGGGACCTGTATACCAAATATAAAAGCTGTCTGACCAGCAGTTATGAAGAAGATTTTTTACCAAAAACGGCCTTTTTGCGCTAATTTGCATATGTTCAACAATAGCAAATGATAAAAAGGATAGTTTCTCATAATCATATTTTGCATCTACACAACAAATATCAAATCTGTACGTACTGCGGTCTCAAGATATTTGAGTGGACGGACATACAAACGTATGTACACACACACACACACACACACATACACACACATACATACATACATACATGCAGACTGATGACGGACGTCAGACGGATACCCATCCCAATAGCTTCTTTAGACTAAAGTCTGTAGTAGCTAAAAATGAGAGATTCCAAAAAAGTTCTCAGATTTTTCAAATTAATACCTCTCTCAACAAAACTCACAATGTGTTCAAGTCCCCCCTCCGGTCTGACGTGCTATAATTTTGAATTACCCGCCCCATTAAAAAGAAGGCAAATGTGGCCAATATAGTGCTTCATCCGAAAATATCATCAGGGGGTCCCTTAAAAATTTGAAAGCTACAAGGGGGATGCTCAAAATGTGGAGAGACAGAAGGGGAGTTACTCAATTTCTGGTGCAAAATGAATTGAAACACCTCTCAGATTGAACCATTTCACACATCAATTTGTCAAAATTTTCGATGCGAGAGGGGAACACCCCCTTTCCCGCTCCCCCTTGGGGTGTTCTCACAGTTTTACTCAGAAAAAAGTACAAATTGAAAACACCTCTCATAGTGCACAAGGCTGAATCATTGCACACATCATTTTCTCAATTTTTTCCATGCAAGAGAGGGTACAACCTCCACTAAGCCTCCCACGTATCCCCCCTGTACTTTATTCAAATTCTGCCCTGTCAGATATAGTGAAAATCCTGTCATGATACCCATCCAATGTAAACAATACTATATGTTTGGATACTGGTCATAGCGGGAGCTTTTATATGTACCGGTACATTTTGTTGTGAATTTGAATTTCATTTTGTTGGTTACACATTTTTCAACCGTCATGAGATAACAGATGATAATAGCAAGGTATATCAAGATATAAAGGTCTTTACTATTGCTTTATTTTTTTAAATTTTACAAATTCGTGACTTGATATTTAACTTTTCTAAAGAGGTGGGGGGTTAGTCAAAAGTTCTGTGTTAGAGAGGGGATTACTCCAATTCGGCAGGGTTGACATGGGAGTATTCGAAATTTCAAAGTTTCCGAAGACATTCCTTCGTACCCCATGCAGTAAATAATGATTGTTCCCTTAAAAAGTATTCCCTATAAGTCTAAAGGTGAAATGAGAAATTATGCGTCAATTAAGATATTATTGATACTGACTGTGACAGCAAGGGGAGGGTAAGTGTTTTTTTACCCATGAAAATTAAGGAGGGTCACTCTTTTTTATGCAAACGCTTTTGAAAGGTCATAGTGTGTAGGGAGGGATGGTGATCATGCTTTTTCCGGTTAGAGTCAATTTCATGAGGATTTGAACACATAGGTTACCTCCCAAGTATTTGGACAAATAGGTTATCACCCCCACGTTGTTAACCAGATATGAACTGAAAATGCTCACGTGTTTCATTATATATTGCAGTTATGTGTAAATTTGAACCTTTGCCACATGTTTGCAACTTCATTGAAAGTATTATGATCAACATAATGAACACTATTCACCACCGATTAATTCTAAAAGGTCATGAAGTATAAAAATATGTAATTAGCTGAAATGAAAATATTACAGTCCTTTGACTGCTGTCATTGTATCACCACTTTATATAAAGCAAGTGTAATAACCTTTGGCTAAGTCCTTCAAGCCATATATGCTGAACTGTGAAAGCTCATTAGATATGCAAATTATAAATTAGCTCACATGAAAATGTGAAATGACTTTCGATATTGTTTTAACCTGGTATAATCATCAATGTACATGGCATGTTTTGCCAACTTTGATCAAGTGAATCTCAGAGGAAAGATCATCGAAAATGCAAATTAGGAATTGGCTGAAGAAAAATTACTTAATGACTTTCAATAATGCTGTATCATAGTATCTGTAATGTGTGTAGCAAGTTTCATCAACTTTGGTCCAGTCAATTCAGATATATATCCCTAATTAGGAAAGTTCATTAGATATGCAAAGTAGGAATTGGCTGAGGAGAAAATGCTTAACGACTATCAAAAGTATTGTATTATAGTGTCTTTAATGTACATAGCAAGTTTCATCAAGTCAATTCAGATATACATTCCTAATTATGAAAATTCCTTTAATATGCAAATTAGGAATTGGCTGAAGTAAAAATGTCTTTTGACTTTCAATGTTATATCACAGTATCTTTGATGTATATAGCATGTTTCAATACCTAAAATCAAGTTAATTCAGATATATTCCTAATTAGGAAAGTTCGTTAAATATGCAAATTCGAAATTGGCTGAAGGAAAAATACTTAATGGCTTTCAAGAATGTTGTATCATAGTAGCTTCAATACATGTAGCAAGTTTCATCAACAATGGTCCAGTCAATTCAAACATATATTCCTAATTAGCAAAGTTCATTAAATATGCAAAGTGGGAATTGGGTTAAGTTAAAATGCTTAACGACTTTCAATAATGTTAAATCATACTATCTTCAATATACATACCAAGTTTGATCAATTTTGATCCAGTCAAATCAGATATATATCCCTGATTAGGAAAGTTCATTAAATATGCAAATTAGCAACTATCTTTCATGTCACCCCTTAATGCTTCCCACTGCTGATATATCTTGGTGTGATCAACATTTGTAGCAAATCTCATCAAATTGTGTGCAGTTGTTTTTAATGTATATCCGTTTTTTTCTAAAATCATTAATTATGCAAATGAGCAAAAAGTATGCAAGCCAGACCCACCAAAAACTAATGAGTTCTTGCCATTTGCAAACTAAATGTATGTACCAGATTTGATTCTGATCTGATCAGCCGTTTTTGAGATATCGGACCAACAGACAGACAGACATCGCTGCGACATATGCTCACATGTGTGAACACGTGAGCAAAAAATTAAAAGTTATTCGAGTTGACACTTTCTTTTATTTTGATGACTATGTAGTATTCTAACTAGCATATCTTCTGTTGAGAGTTCTCTAGAAATGAATATCTTCATTGGTTGAGACGAACATTTGGCATCAACTGGGCCCCTGTATTGTACGCAACTGAGTATAGTCCTCTGTCCATGTATAAGCCCCTACTACAACGTTTTGAAAATATTTTATATTCATTCATAGACCCAAATGTGTTTGACCTGAAGCTTGCTGTTGTTATTGATGACACTATGCCTTATTCTAAATAGTTTGTATTCTGTCAAAGTCCTCAAAAAATAAAAATATACATACGGCGACATGAACGTTTGACACTGACCTAGACCCAAACTATTGTTATAATGGGAGAATGTTATCAAACAGGTTATCTCCCAAATTGTTATTGAAAGGTTAAGTTGAAACATTTAGTCATTATAGAGGGCAGTTTTGACCAATAACAGTGTACAACAGAGGGGCTAGCTATTAAAGTTGAAATCATAACAACCTAAATCTTTTGCCTCAAGTTGGCTGCTTGGATTACCAACAAATTAACTCTAGAACTTGCACCCAAAGGGCGCGCTGGAAATGGAAATGGCAGGAAATGAAAGTCTCAGAAGTATTTGGAAAGGAACTTGATATTCAATAAAGTTTCAATTCCCCTTTGCAATGTCAATTTTTATCAGATTCAGGCATGTTGTTAATTTTTTCAAGTCCCCCCTCCAGTAGACTGAAAGATTCCGTCGCGTGCGGGCGCTCCGGCGCACTGCGACCTACGACCCTTTGTAAAGGGTCGTAGGTCGCAGTGCGCCGGAGCGCCCGCACGCGACGGAATCTTTCAGTCTACCCCTCCAGAAGTGTTGGTGAACACAGTCTACAAAGTTACTGTAGTCATTGTGGATTACGTGTTATAGTGACATTTTCATAGAGGAAGAGCACCACCCATAAATTTCGCCATTTATCACGTTGTGGTTTGACCGTGATTGAAGTCTGATCAAAATATTCCGTTATGTACTTTATCCATTCATTAAACCAAGTAATTCAAAATCAGCTGCTTTAGGGACTAGACATAAATTACAGGGGGGGTGGCGGTGTTTTTCGAAACAACGCTGCATCAAAAATAGTGACCCTTCAAAAGTTCATGCACAAAAATTAGTGACCCTCCCCCTTATCCGTGCATGAAAATAAATGACCCTCCCCTTTTACTCAATACCCCCAACAAACCCGCAATGTGTTCAAGACCCCCCTTCTGACTTGCTATACTTTTGAAATCTCCCACCCAAAAGGAAAGCAAAATGTGGCTGATATAATGCTTTGTCCAAAAAATATCAAATCATATGTGTGTGATAATTCATGTAAATGTACTTTGCTTGAAGTGGCAGGTAAAAAGTGCATGCGTGTACAAAAAATGAATTTTT
The DNA here is from genome assembly GCA_001465055.1 of Ptychodera flava. NCBI lineage: Eukaryota > Metazoa > Hemichordata > Enteropneusta > Ptychoderidae > Ptychodera > Ptychodera flava. Next base: position 362,645 of record LD345120.1, on the reverse strand, counting down.
TAGATTTCAACGATAATGTTGATTCACTATTCACTATTCATAATTAATAATATGGACATTTTGTACATATATGGACCCTGAATAATTGACATAATTGTACTTGATAAGAAGAGGGTGGTAACATGTGCATCTGTGTACAAGAACTTTGTTTTTGGAAGTTTACATAAAAAGTTGATCCATTATACATTGTAGTCTATGACGAAACTAAAAACAATTGTTTTAAAATACAAAACTTGGCAAATCTGTCTATTTATTTACACTCGATTATTGGTATAAATGTTCATGATTAGACTATAGTGGTTTCAAGTCAATGGTTGTGCAAGAAATCTGATTTTGGAATTTCACTGAAATGTCGATTCACAATAATGCTTAGCAGTCTCTATGACGAAACTATGAATATTTTTTTTCCAATACAAAACTAAGCAAATCTGTGCATTTATGTACACCTAATTATTAGTATTAATGTTCATGATTAGACCAGAGTGGTTTCAAGTCAATGGTTGTGCAAGAAATTTGATTTTGGAAGTTCACTGAAATGTCGATTCACTATGCATAGCAGTCTATGATGAAACTATGAATATTTTTTTCCAATGCAAAACTAGGTAAATTTGCGCATTTATGTACACCTAATTATTAGTATTAATGTTCATGATTAGACAGAGTGGTTTCAAGTCAATGGTTGTGCAAGAAATTTGATTTTGGAATTTCACGGAAATGTCAATTCACTATGCATAGCAGTCTATGACGAAACTATGAATATTTTTTTTCAATACAAAACTAAGTAAATCTGTGCATTTATGTACACCTAATTTTTAGTATTAATGTTCATGATTAGACCAGAGTGGTTTCAAGTCAATGGTTGTGCAAGAAATTTGATTTTGGAATTTCACTCAAGGTAAGTTTGCAACGACGGCACCTGTGACAAATCGGTCAAACCAATGTAGTGGTGGTGAAAATAGGTCAGGGGAGGTTAAAGTTCACTAGGCAATCAATCTTTCGTTTCTGATGTGGAAATAGTGAAGGCTAGAGTATACAAGGAATTTTTTGAAGTTTAAGCGGAAGACATTTAGATTATGGGTGATTATGGCTTTGCTATAATCATTGTTAACGTCATGGAGGACACGGGGAGAAGGGTTTAGACCTTGACATGTGTGGGTCACCATGCACCACCTACTACCACTGGCTGGATGCACTTGTGACGTAACCTTATCTACCAACTGCCCCCTTTACCGTTATCTAAACAATTTGCGTCACCCTCTCCACGTCACTATCCATGCGCATATCAGTGTGAGCAAAGCTATAGCTCGTCCATTTCAACTTCTGCCACGCTCAAGTTCACACCACAAAATTCCCGCCCACCCTCCGCAAAAGAAAAAAGAAATAAATAAATAAATAAAGCCTCGCTGCAGGCTAGCAGCTCACAATAAAAGATATTGTACATCTATATACTGCTTGCTCTATACAATAAAGTTCCAGGGGGGTACTGTCATGGGTCTGCTGTGGGCGACCGGTAACACATTGCCCGATGCACGGTACCCAGAGCCAGGTACCGCCATCCAGGCCGCTATGACGCCTCGTCGCCCCTGCCATGGCAGTGCATGCATAACCCCGGATTTCGGCCAAACACTTGTCTCCGTGTCATTCCTTTGCGTTAATTTAAATTTACAGAACTCAAGCATCTTACGCACATATCGGCCTAATGTCACACGTAATTCAAACGCGCAGGTTCAGTACTTTTATCGAGTGCTGCTAAGTAGAAAGGAAGCTCAAGACTGATGAAACATTAGCACAGTTTTACTGATATCAATGTTTCATAGCTATGATATTATTTTTAATAATTACGAAAATAATATCATATCTCTTAGACTATATACTCCTAGTTCACCTGTGTGTTTGGTAGACAAAATCATGATTGACAAGTGTGTAGATGCTGGTCCCGGTGTCTGTTCAGTGATTTATCAAGTGCAGGCAGGAAGAATGGAAGCTCAACCCTCATGAAATACTACCATGCTTTTATTGATATCAATATTGCATAATTATCATATTATTTTTTCATAGTTACAAATAATAATATAATATTTCTTAGACTATATGTATAGGGTAAAGCCCAATTACGAGGGCTCTTCTGGTATATAAAGGCCAACCCAATGATAAAATGTTGAGGTCGCAGGCCGAGACATTTTACCGTAGGGTTGGACTTTCTTACCAGAAGAGCCCGAGTACGAGGTTTTATCCGACTTAAAAACTATCGCCCCTAACTAATATATTTTCGTTTTCAATGTGTTTACGTCAACCGTCCCCTTTGTCAATGTAACATGTTTAGGATATGAATTAAAACTTTTATTTGTGAAATAGCCTTCCAGTGTAATGGAACATCCTATAAATGCCCTAGGGCACATTATATAAATGCCCTAGGGCACAGCAGATTTTGTGTTGCAACTGGTTTCCGTTGTGTTACCAAATTTAAATATTATACCGTACCAGATGCCTACAGAATATGACATGTTCACTTTTGATTGGACAGTACTTTACTACGGCGCTGTCATTCGTTTCTGGAATTTGGTGACCATTAGGCTTTACGAGTAGATAAAACACCCTGAATTGAGCACTCTGATTGGTCAATCAACAGTAGATAGTTTTTAAATTCCTAGTTCGTCTGCGCCAAACATAAAACACATGCGTACATACGTATGAGAAAACTGTCTCCAAAAATCTGCACCTACAAATCACCCTTAGAGCAAAATAGAATGAGGTCATCCTTTGGAACCTATGAAGCAAAATTTGATTGCTTTTGGACTAGCCAATTTTAGAAAAGCAAATCTTTGAAGGAAATAAAAAATGACAAAAACACAACAAAAATATGTGTATGCAAATTTTCCTGTATAATTTTCAGACTACTTAATGAGGGCATCCTCAGAAAGCTACATAGGAAAATGGAATGTAATCTGATTTGTAGTGTGTAAAACATGTTTGCCCAAAAACAAGAAAAAGGGCCCCCAAAAATTGAACATACTAATGTCATCATACATTGAAAAATAAAGGCCAATCAGAGTGACTTGCACATAAAATACAAGATTTCTCTGCAGTGGTTTCTGAAAAGGAGAGCAAAGTTGACGGTGGATGGTGAATGGCAGATGACAATATCCACCTACCCATCGCATAAGTTTAACATCTATGACAGTGGGGCTAAAAAGTGTCTATGAAAGTGCTCCAATTTGGCAGTTTATCATGCTTGTTTCAGACACTTAAAGAAGCTGCCATTATTTTGATGGGATCAGATAACTCTGAGGGGTCACTCAAAAAATTGAAAGCTACAAGGGGGTTGCTCGAAATGTGGAGAGAAAGAAGGGGGTTACTCAACTTTTGGTGCAAAATAAATTAAAACACCTCTCAGATTGTACCGTTGCACAGATAAATTCCTCAAAATTTTCAGTGCCAGAAGGGGGGACTCCTCTCCTGCTCTCCGCTTTGGGTGTTGTATCAGTTGTACTGGTAAAAAATCACCCCTCACATTGCACCAGACTGCACCAATTTGCAAACATCAATTTTTCTCAAATTTTTCACACGGTCTTAGGGCAAAACTGAAGTGTTGTGAATTTATCCTATATTATCACAGAAACATATATTTTAATTGACTTGAGTTCAATAACCATTTTGACGTTTTACCATATATACCATATTCAGGCTTATCATTAGGACCTGGCAGCTGCAGAAATTGCACGGCTGGTAAGATTTCAAACAATAATGAATAGATTAAAAAAATTCTGACTCTGACCGATGCTTATCTAATATTGTTTACAGAAATGTAAGATTCTGCAAATGACACAATTAAGAAAGTCAAAGATTTTCCATTCCTGCATATTCTTTAGTCTTCAATCTCTTGCAAACTGGGAACTACTTTTTACATTGCTCGGTTGTTGAATATGACAATCTAGGGTACACTAGGATTTGAAAGGTCTTTACTACTGCTGTACTTTTGCAAATTTTACAAATACATGTATTGATATTTAACTTTTCTTAGGGGGAGTCAGTCAAAATTTCTGTGTTAGTGAGGGGAGTTATGGTTGGCAGGGAGGTTACTCAGAATTTAGGTTTTTCTGATGAAATTCCTCTGACTCCAGGCCATAAATAATGATGGCTCCCTAATAGTCATGAGCATATGTACCGGTACTTGAACAAGGTTTTTCAGTTCCTTGGAATCTACAATCAGATGGGCAAACATAGTTGACATCACAGATTTCTTATAAATCACTCAGACATATACCTAATAATTGAGTTTTTAACTTCGCAGGAGTAAAAGCGAGTTCAATATACATGTGAATTATAATTTGGTATAAAAGTTTCAAAACTCAATAAATATGATCAGTCAATAGCCCTTTTGTTGCTAAATAATTCATGGCAAGAGCAATTACTCAGAAGATACAGAACAGTCTTGTCGCACAGCAACACATCTAATACATTATGCCTGCCTATAAAGGGTTATTGGTTTCATAACTAAATATAGCTTGCTGTCATCTCCAGAGGTATCATACAGTAAGGGAGCCATCATTATATATAGCCTGGGGTAAGAGGGGTTTAATTAGAAATTCTGAAATTTTAAGTAATCCAACCATGATCTTTTTAAGTTAAACCTCCCTAACACATTAATGTTGACTGACTCCCCCCCCCCCAAAAAAAAAGAGAAATAAACTTTAAAAGGTTAAATATCAATACATTTATTTAATTTACAGATACAGCAACAGTAAAGACCTTTCAAATTCTGGTTTTCCAGCTAGATTATCATCAGTTGCCTCATGAGGGTTGAAGGTGAAACCAACATGATGAAATTCAAAGTCACAACAAAACATAGATATAACAGCTCATCCTATAACCAGTATCCAACCATATACTAAGTAATGTTTATTTTGCATGGGTGTGGTTAAATGTCAAAATGGTTATTAATTACAATCTTTTATCAAATTTTGAGAGTATCAACAGTAAAATCAAGATAACATGATTGGAACTAATTTGGGATAATTGGATGGTGAAGTAATGCCGATTTAATCTACAAATGTAATCTCATCTGCTTTTCTTTTTACATTACACACTTGTTTTATGATTAATTGGTAATATTGCAAATATCTGGCACCAAACACTTTTGAGAAATTTAAACAATATGAAAATCCAATTATCCCACATTAGTTCAAATCATGTTAGATATACAGTAGAATTTACATATACCTATTTTGGTCATTTTTACCTGGTTTCATTTAGTTAATATTTTATTGTTCTATTAAAGTATTTATTTGCTTCATATTTAACATTTGTGAGAGTAAAATATACTTTCAAATAATCATTTACATGAATAGAAAATATACTTTATCAAATAATCATTCACATCAGCAAAGTTTTGTTTCTGCAATATTGTGTTTATCAAGAGATTGCCAAACCTTGTGTCAAAGAGGACAGAGAAAATAAACAAGACAAAAAAACAAAGAAATTAATGTTGAGAATAAATTAACATTAAGTTGAAAGGTACAAGGAGTCTTCACTATGTATTTTGGACAATGACAAATTATTTTCTTGCAATAAAAGATGGGATTGTTATCGATGCAGGCCATTGTTTTATATATAGTTTGTAAAAATTAGCCTCCTATCATCAGTAAACTATAGCAAGTAGACATGTCTTATGCTTGATTATGCAGGCAAATTTACAATTTTTTTTCAGGAAATATTGAAAAATCACTCATTTAGTAATGATAGTCAATACATTGTACCAGTTTTTAATCCATAGTGTTTTTCATTCTTTTCTATCATTATTTTATTATTTCATAACTGCACTAAATGCTTCAGTACATTTCCCCAAAAATTGAATAGCCTCTCCACATTTTGAGCAACCCCCTTGTGGTTTTCAATTTTTTTGTGACCCCATCTGATTCCTCGGAACCCCTAGGCCATAAATACTGACGACTCCCTAATACCTTGAAGGTTTTTGTTCAAACACATTGCCACAAGTTCCTATAGGACTTACATGACATCCTATGCTGCTTTGTATAACACTTAACTTTTAAAATAATAAAAAACTTTGGAAAAATCAAACTCTTTAAATGACAGAAACCTAAATGACATGCCAGTCAGAAAATGAGAATTGCTTACACTTTTTATCAATAGTTTAGATCTACATAGATGTTGGAAAATTCAATTAGCATGCTGATCATTTAATTAGTAAAAGAGACTTTATATTCAATGCAGATATCTGCTTGATGGCGCATTAATATTTAATTTATTTGTCATTGTGCAGAAAATAAATAAAATACATGTCCCATAAACATTAACATGCTATTATATCATTAACTGGGGGCAGGTCAAACAAACTATACAGAGATATGTTCTTTCCTGGTTATTCATTAACCATACATTTTCATATATATAAAGGAGTCGTCAGGTTTAAGTGAGCATAAATTCAATATTTTTTGTAATCAAGATGGAATTTTGCCATTAGTCAGGAAGCGATATCAAGTCTTCAAAATCATGATTTCAAGTTTGTATATTTCGGTAGAGCTTATCCTTTCAACCCAACTGCTTAAAGGTTATGAAGGTTATGGAAGGGTTACATCAGCTTACTGAGTAAATTCAGCAGTAAGTTTCCTAACAAGTCTGGACCTCAGTTGACATTTTTCAAAGCAGCTGTCAGTAATAGCTTACTGTAGAGGCGTACGTATGTAATACAGATCTTATTCAGTTTTAATTAGGTCTAGATGATCTGTTCCACTTTTCTTGTTAGTGAAATGTTTGGCATGACAAGGTAATTAAATAATTGAGCATTGTGTCAGAGAATTATGTTTCATATAACATTGGAAACTACTTTGAAGCTGGGAAACTTTCAGTCTTTGTTTATCTATATTTCATTCTAACAGAAAAATGAATGATGGCATGAACTTTGAAAAGAAACAGAAATAAGGGCAGCTATATGTAGTTCGGTGACAAGCAATGCAACATACCTTGTAAAAGCTGTAGTCAGATTATGACAGAGAGGCTAGTTATTTCACTTATTTACTCCTGTATCCAGGCATCCGAATGCTTAAGAAGATCAAGTTATTCAACAAGATATTGTTTGTAACACAGTGCAAGGTAACTTTAACAAAAATTCGCCACTCTGTGTACATGTAAGTTTGTAGCTGTGTACCATGGCTCCCTTTATACCAGATTGGTCACGTGACTGCAAGGATGAGGTCAAGCCATTGTATGCATGCAGCAACAGGTCATTTAGGGCTAAAGTTCAATCATTGAGAACAGGAAGTTAACCTTTATTTTTTATGTGAAAACAGTGAAATATAGGGCGAGAGGAAAATTTTAGCATGGATCATGCATGTCGTTTTCTTTAAGGTATATGCCATATTAAGATGTACATATTAAAGGATCTGTACCTTGTGCAAATACAGACAATTACTACATATTGGAATTTTGACCGAATTTGCAGTTAAGGTATTGAATAGGAAGTTAAAAGTACTTTAGGTGTTTGTTGAGGCTTACATTCCACGGTCTTTCCCCTAACCTGAATAATTTTTTTTCTCCTTAATTCAAAACTGTCATGGAATTTGCAAAACAACCAGAGTTTATATAAAGATATACATTGCGGTGCCAAAGTAATCTTTTACAGTCTTGTATATTGGTGTGCTGTAATATTTCCACCTAAATTTTTGTGCAACATTTTACCAATTTTCATGAATTTTTCTGTAAATGTTGTGATAATTTTTGACCAAAGGGACATACCTTTTCATTTGTTACAGTTTTCCATCAAATTTTGGGAAAATTTGTAAACAAATCAACTATCTGGATCTATGAAAATCGTCTGATATTTCAAACATAACAACAAATGACTTTGGCACTCAAAGAGTTTTAATCCAGGTTGTGGAAGTATCCTCTGACAGAGTAAATGATTAAAAACAGTAGGATATAGCCTGGGTCAAGAAATGCCGGCCTTCTTTCAAAATATTTGTGTTCAGGTAAAGAATTCGAGATAATAACATCTTTAGGTTGGTAAACAATTATTTGGAATAAAAATATGTTTGACTACACTCATTTTAAGGGTCAATGATATGACAGTTGATGATTATCACTTGGTTACATTCTGTTTTTTTGCACATGAGTAGTGCAGTCATGTTTCAAGAAATTCCCTACTTTGAAATATTTACATACATAAATTTTGTCACCTCTTGAACTGTTCTCCCAACATTCTCACTAGTATATGTAAACTTACAGCTCAAATAACAACAAGACTATTGATATGAAGAAAAAACTGTTAAGTGCTCTCTAAAGTTTTGCTGATTCTATTTAGCATCATTTATTGTGAAAGAACCTGCAACTACATGTATGTTATGTTTGGAAAATGAATGTAACTTTACGTCTCTTAAGGATCATCTGAACACTGTGTCTAGTGTTTCTTTGCTTTACTCAACACTGAGTGAGGACACTTCTGGAACACTCTCCACTTGCTTGGGTGTATCTTGCGCCTGATGAGGAAACAAAAATAACAGAGTTTATTATGAGTGGTACCAATTGTTTGTTTTACTTACAAAAGCCAAACTTATAACTTGGCGAAACACGTTTTTCATTTCAATGTGACTTCTGTCCTTTTTCAAACTCTATCTCTCCTCCTCCGATTTCCGGGTCAACATAGACATGCAGTATATCATTGGAATCGTATTTAGTTGTACAATGATGGCATGGTTTTAATTTTTCAAAATCAACATTTCTCATCGAGAAACAGGCTAATCATCAAATATTTGCGCTGGAATTTTTAAAATCGGTCAAACAAAAAACTGAGACCATACTTTTACTCGGAGCAAGCATGGCAATGCCTTCCCTACTTTTCCAGGCAGTGTCGATCAAAAATCACAGAGAAGATAGCCAAAATTATCCACAAAAGGGACAAAAAATAGAAACTCAACTTCAATTTTTGAATAATATGAAACTTCGGATAAAATCATGCTAAGATCCAGAAAAAAATCCTAAAAATGTACGTCTTCCAGACTATTGTATGGAAGTTACTGTGAACGAGGATGACAAATATGTATATGCACACAACTTCGATTTTCAGCTTGTGGCTTTTTTTGGACACAACATAGTCACATATGTAATGGCGCTCTCGGTGGCAGAATGATGATCTCCGAGCATACAAATCGTGCCGCATCATGGGATAAAATACAAAACCCGATCAATTCGACCAGAAAAAAAATAATTACGATTTCAAAATCGTCGATTTATTAGGAAATTATGTGCGTTTTTATATGTGTGCATACATGCACATAGGATACGCTGTAACACGTATTCGACGATCAATTTTCTGAGCCGAGATCGCAAAACAGACGCAAGGAAATTTAGTTTAAAAATGGAGTATTCATTAACTCATGAAATGCCTAACCATCCTTCACTTTTAGACTCTGCGAAAATGAAAATGAAATTTATGAGCCCACCTATAGCTACCTCTGCTCACAGCTGTTTCCAGCTGCCATTGTGCTGTGACAAGTGTATAGTGTCAACAAAGTTTTACCTCGAACGATTTTGAGCTGCATAATGGCTGTTGATCGTTCAGCCAAAAACTGCAAAAGTCTGAATTTCGTCTTCCACACTTGAATCTGCAGCAGACAAATGACAGCTCCAAACATTCTGTGTAGATCTGCATTTGAGCTGCTTTGAACTGCCACAGATCTGAAACCAATCTGTGGATGGCATGATAATATACATGTGTGTATAAATGTACATTTAATGTCAACTTACAAAATGCCTAGGAGATTGTTTATTTGGTATGGCTTCACTCTAACTAACACTCCAATCTCCTTTAATGGAGATGGAAATTTTTTGCCAGGTTTATCCATTGCTCTCGGCTCACATTGGTTAAAACCAGGAAACTTTAAAATATAAACTATGATGTATTCAATAGCCTTAGACAGTGCAGGCCTCTAATTATTTTCACAAGCTTGTCTTTCTATGAAGTAACAATGGAGATTTTTGTTTTATTTGAACGGAACATGACAGCTTGTGTCACAGCAGTGTGTGACATTGTGACTTCCAGGGTACATGGATTGTTAAGCTTTTTTGAATGATGAGATCTGAAAATGAGCATATAACCTTATATTGAGAAATCATGGTAAATTTTAATTTTACCATACTTTTTTCCATTTTCACTATCACAGACAAAGTCATACTACACAATACTGTACATGATTTGTTGTTATGGTGCTGTACAGTAAGGGTTTACAATCCAAATCAATTGATATTGGATTCCCAATTATTTTAATATGTGGACAACTCTGCTTTGATAATACTTTGTTCATTTTCCTGTAATCACTCAATCAAACGAGAGGAACAGAAATATTGATCTTTTGTTGTCCTCAGCTATTGAGAGCTGAGGACGACTGATGAAATTGATCTAATTGGTATGACACCTATTTAATTGGTCTGATAGCTTGTTCCAAAATCAAAACTTACTTCAATAGCAGAAATGATTTGCTA
>LD345120.1:330161-341483 GCA_001465055.1 Ptychodera flava | reverse complement strand
TTCAATTTCAAATATCAATATATATCGGGTAATTTTTTCTCTCGTACCAACATTTTTCCAGTTTCAATTTCAAATATAGGGTAAATATTGCATAATTTGTCTCTCTAGTACCAAAATTTGCACGGCGACCCCTGATTTTTATTCATGATTTGAAAGTCAATGGTTGAAATTTTGCTTGAGGAAAGTTTGAGCAAATGTTTAGGTATTCATTTCCAAGGTGCAAACTACCTTAATTTACAATGATGTATATCATAATTTTAGTAAAACTTACACAATGACATGATCATACATGTAAATGTACATGGTCAACTTACAAAATTCCTAGAAGATTGTTTATTTCGAATGATTTCACTCTCACACTCCAATCTCCTTTATGAAGGGGACTTTTTTGCCAGGTTTATCCATTGCTATGGGGTCACATACAGAGAACAGTAGAGCACCTGTGTCTTTGTTGACAGAAACGGCCTGTCACTTTGCTGAGTTTAGCAGGGCATTTAGACACGTGGCCATAACTGTGAGCGAGTCCATTAGTTTGGAAAACTTTGTCAGGGACCTCTCCTTAGTTATGGTATATGCTAAACTTCCATCAAAAATGGAAGCCTGGCATAAACCATAACCACTGAGAGGTACTAGACTAGAAAACTTAACCACTTCATGAGACTCTGCCCAATCTTCCTTTGTATTTTTATTACCATTATCATAAAAATTCTCCTCTGGCTGTATGATGATAGCATAATAAATCTTTTGGATAATGGACAACAAACCTGGAAACAATGCTTGTACTGAGGCAGCATCTGAGCAGCCTTCAAATATTGCACACTGTATTAATGAGCTTAAACTTCTCAGCATCTGAAAAACAAAAGTTACAAATTTTAAATGCTATATAGTGATCTATACTGCTGTTCACATACATAGGGGAATTTTATTACTTGAATGGTTATTTTTAAAAAGGCAAAAACAGCTTTTGATTAACTTAAGTGACAGATATTCTGTATGAATATAGAAATATGGTGAGATTTGATTTAACGGATTTAATTTTCCAAGAAAGTTTTCCATCTTGAGTTGTGTCTGTGTTCTCCCATTATCTATTTCTTTCACTGTTTCAGTTGATTAATTCATGTTAACTTATCCATTTGTCACTGCTACTCACCTGTTTGGCAGCATTTTGTTGAACCGACAGAGTCACCGCAATGTTCTCTGTCACTTTCTTGGGACACTCTATCACGTCTCTGTACAGGTATGCATCCTCACAAAGACGCAGGACAAATTCCTTTGAATTGGCCTGCAAGAATATACATGTAACTAAAATTATTGACTGAAACAAACATCATAGTAAAGAAACGACAAACACACAATAAACAGGTGGCATCAAATCAAATTCCTTCATACCATAGATCCCCATGGCATAAATCCTCTTCAGCATAAGCTGAAGTGTGATTTTTTCCCTAAATGAATATACTTACAGAGCCAGAGTATGTAACATTTGAGGACCTATTTCACTATTTTTATTTTTGGTGTCAACTACAATTTCTTGTTGTACTTCTCTCACCATATTGACATACACAGTATTCAGTTTGTAAACTCAACCTGTACATGTGTTGACTGCATTGTTATTGTTGACAAGTGAATTCAGGTCCGGACTAGAATCAAACATAAAAACACATTCTACTGTACATGTACAGATGTTGTGTTGACAAGCTTGATAGGAGGTGTTCCAACATGCTTTGTGGTGTAGTACATGAACTTGCAATTGACAAAACAATATTGAAAGCTTCTGGACCTTTAACAAGAAAATCTGTAACTTTTGATAAAATTTCTTTATTGTGTTCTTTAGCAGTTGGATAATTTGTGTCTCTCCTCTTCTCCCTTAACCTGTTCATCCCAAATTCTCCATAAATAGGTCCACAATCGCCATTGATAACAATGGTTTTGGGATAAACCATAGCGGTGTAAGGGTTAAACTTGTTTGAATACAAAGCACAAGCCCTGCTAACACAATCTAAGTGAATAATATGCAATGTTATGGTAGACAAATGCATATAACTTTTCATCTGCAATTCTGTTGTCAACAATGACTATGTATGTTACAGAATTACAGATTACGCTGACAAGTTCAACATGAGGCATTTCCATAAGAATTCTGGAGTAGAAAATAAATGTGTGATTTACAAACCAAAGGAGAAGCTTTATCATAAGTTACAGGAATGGTGCTTTACATGTGTTTACACTGATTTAACCTTGGCTGTTTCATATCACATCAACGAAACTGTAGACAATGCAACGTCATTCACCAATAGCTTATGTGCCTGATGAACTAAAGGAACTGCACTTTTGTGACAATTTTCTGTTTCTTAACTTTCTTCTTTCAAATGAAAATGAGTGTCTGGATGAAAAATCAGTAAAAATGAAGGTGTAGAGAAAAAGACAGTTTAGTGTAAAAATGTAGCATACAAGCTAGCATGACATAACAGGACATCGTTGTATGCAAACACAAATGATTTTCTCAGAGGTATGGTCCTCTTGCCCACGCTATTCCCAAGCCCAGATGCCTCGAAGCAACAAAATGATACATGCAAACCAGAGTCTACTACCATGGAGGTACCAGAAGATGCTACTACTGACCCCAAGTCTTCTTGAAGACAAGCTTTACTGAATGGAATACAAGTATGTATATAATCAAAACGGGGTCCAGACACTTCGCACCAAAACCAGTTCGCCCCACACAACTTCGTCCCAAAACCATTTCGTACCAAAACCACCTTGTCCCAAGTACTACTTCGCCCAACCCCACTTCACCCCAAGTACCACATCGTACTAAAACCACTTCGCCAAAAGTATAGTACCATCAACTCGTCCTGAAACAACGATGTTACGACGTGTCATAAGGTTGTTTTTACCTACAACTTGGAAGCATTAATGTGCTAGGACATTTTGGCTACCACGAACCATTTATCGTTGCATGAAACCATAAACGATAGAATAAGAAAAAAGAAACACGCAAATGCTACAACTCAGGTGCCGTGCGCGGACTTGCACGATGTCAATTTCATGAAATGCGCACACTTTCAAGATTTCAGTCCCAGGATGACAGGAAGGTGGTTATTTTCAGCTTTACCAGTTAGCGATAAGTTTCGGGCAAAGTGGTTTGGGGGACATGACTTTTGGGGCGAAGTGGTTTTGGTACGAGGTTGTTTTGGTGCGAAGTGGTTTTGGTGCGAAATGGTATGGGACGAGATGGTATGGTGCGAAGTGGTTTTGGTGCGAAGTGTCTGGGAACCGATCAAAACACCTTCCTGTTACGTGCACGGGAAACTACAGTTTTTGTGTTGTTGATTGTCAGCATTGACGACATCGAATATCTGACATTAGAGTTTTTCGGACCGCATATGACTAAATCTTTCTGTCATAATTCGGGACAAGGAAATATTGTCGTACCGCGTTGTTTTCACCCATGATGAGTGTTCTCTGTTGTCGTATGTCCCTTTGCAATGAAATCCCATTTACTGCACAATATAGCTCTGCATGGCAGGGCTGTGTTACCGGCGTTATACGGCTATCACCACAGCCCTGCTGACTGCCATGAACCATGTGTTGGCCGCTACAGCTAACACACAGCATCGTACGCAGGGCTAGCGAGAGAGTTGCCTACATCGACGGTTATTTACGAAAAGTGAATAAAAGACTGGCATTTTTGGAAGCGATCGAGTTGTTGAGGTAGGCAGGGATACGACTTTGGCCCAAGAACGCTGAATTTCGGCAGTAATTTGGCTTTTTACGTCAAGTCCAAAAATGGATTTGAAGTCACCAACTCTACGTACGGGTCTTTGCAGGGGCTGTGGTGAGCGGGGCGGTGAGCTGTAGCGGAACACACAGCATCGTACGCAGGGCTAAGCTATGCCCAATAGCGCTGTTCACGGTTACAGGCTTGTTACTAAATATAGCTGTACGCGCGCGACATCGGACACGCAGCTTGAAATGCGGACAAATTTTATCAATGTTGCATGCGTGGCTGTTTTTGCAGCTTGTACTCTGAGTCGTGAATATGTTTTTTAGTATTCACTGTTACACTAGCAGTCGCCCACTGAGATGTATTTTCGTCGTTCTTACATGCGTAATTTTCAAAAGCGTAATCTAAAAATGCGGACAAATATTTATTTTTTCATATTAATGAGAGAACAGTGACGTAAACTGTGAACGGCCCTATACGGACAACGATAGCGAGTTTTCCTAGAAAAGGATCTTTCATGTAAGCCACGCTATCCTTCCTCATATCTAGTTTGAACGTTAGACGACAACAGAATGCTACAATCATAACAGGTCAGCGCATGAACGCACATGACGTACGATTTGTTCTGCCTAGGCTTTTGGGGGCGGAGTTCCTTAGCTTCAGTACATGATATATACGGGTCCTACTAAAAACTGCCCGGCAATGCCCGGCACTGCCCGGCGACAAACAGGGCACTGCCCGGCACGAAATAAGCGCGTCAGTTATCACAAGAAGTTTATATCTACATACCACAGACCACTAACTCTTATAAAAACCTAAAAAACGATAGTTCAAGCCTCAAAAACGTCGATTTACTGGTCTTTAGTTACGGCGTTTGTAACCTTACTCTGGGCCAGCTAGCCCTCAGAATAATGAATTGTACATCGATAACATCAAAAGTGGAAAAAAACCCGGGAATCTGGAACTGTCAAATGCAATATGCAAGCACTTGCTTTCGGACACCCCATCCAGCAAGACTTCAAAGTACAAGGCGAAGTTTCGTTTAAATTTCGATAGGCTACTACCCCTTCTCTCAGTAAATAGTTGGTTCTGTAAACAAGATTGCGTAGGGCCGGCCCAGCGTAGGGTTACGAACGCCGTAACTATAAACCAGTAAATCGACGTTTTCGAGGCTTGAACTATGGTTTTTTAGGATTTTAATAAGAGTTAGTGGTCTGTGGTATGTAGATATCGACTTCTTGTGATAGCTGACGCGCTTATTTCGTGCCGGGCAGTGTGCCCTGTTTGCTGCCGGGCAGTGCCGGGCATTGCCGGGCAGTTTTTAGTAGGACCGATATATACTGTAGTTTTACTTGGAAGTTGGATACGATACGACATAACTGGACACGGTATTACAGTTCTACGACCTCATTGCAACAATCACTGCACTTTCGAGCCTATATCTTCTTCATCAGCATTGATTAAAAGCAAGTTCACGGCTTAGATAAAAGCGACAAATAAAATGGAAGCAATAGTAAATCAGTACCTTCAGAAGAAGGTTGAGTGGTTCGAAGTCGATGTCCGCCATGATGAATGATGAATTTATTAACAGTCTGTGTGTTCGTGTACCGTCTTTAACAATACTCAAAATTATTTTAGTAAAATTATGATGCCAAAATATTATTTCAAAATTCAAGTCATATACAAAATTCGATCTATACTTCAAAAGTCGTATGGACATACATTCTTTCTTCCTGACATGTCGTACTGGAAATGCTACAATTGTTAGTCGATTGGTATGTTTGTAATTACTTTACTCCACACCCGAAAGTGGCAATGCTCATTACCGTCTGAGAAGTGACTTCCGTAAAATCTAGACCAACATATAAGCGGGAATATATATGTACTAGAGCCTGACTCTTCTCTACGTTTTTCATTCTGTTCACTGTTAAAGTTTCTTTTGACATATTGTTCTGAATAAACTTGAGGTACTACACTAAAGCAATGGCTTGTTCAATTGAGACAAAAATTCCAAGTCAACATCATTAAATAATTCATACCGGCGAGAATGAGGGCATTGTCTTTTGCTATTGTCGTAATTATTGATTGATCGAGCGTGTGGCGTAAACACTATAGGTTTCTGTTTTTCTGGCGTTATAGTTACGTTATACACTCATTTAGAATAGTCTGTCTACTATCTCAAGTGACTGATGTGGATTATTATACCGTGGTGAAGTAAATTAATAACCGTGAATTAGGATGGAGTCTGATGAAGAATCCAGAATCCGGGAAATCTAGGTGAGTGTAGTTTGTAAAAGATGCATATTATAAAAGTAAATAAAAGATAGCTGTGAACTGTACACGGTCGGTGTTTTGAATGTCCGTATACTGCCGTCACAACTTATGGAAGCTCATTCAAAACGCTCAGCGGAATGATGTTAACCTCAGTGTTTTGATCCACGGAATTTTCACTCGAATTATGTCTGATATAATGTTGAAACGAGGAAGAAGAGCAAAATTGCACGAAGTACTTCATTCCGTGAAAGTAGTGAAGCCGACCAACACTTCCGATCACGTTTTCAGAGATGTAATTCGAAGTTGACTTTGGTGCACGAATAGAAAGTTTACAAAAGCACTATATGGACTTGTAGACTTCCATACAATGTATACAAATGCCGAAGAAGTCTGTAGACTGAATAAATTGTAGCATAAATTATCTGTCCAGACTGATGTCGAATAAAAACGTAAGCAATCGATACTCTTTACAAATGAAATTACAGCATTCAATGTACCATTACCGCTCTCTAAAAGTACCACAGGCCACCATACCCTAATTTGACGACTTATTAACCACGTTTCGTCGAGATTTTCAAAGCTGTTGTCTTGAATTGAAATATCTGTACTTAGATATTCCCATCATTAGGCATTTCAACTTCATCAGAGTGAACGACAGCGCCCAGGCAATCTCTTCATACGCCGACAATTGATGTTCGTTGCACTGTCCGGAGGAGTCGGCATGCCTCTGCGAGTAAACTTAAATGGAAGCCTAAAACGCCTATGATTAATATGAAACTTAAAATATTGATCATTAACGCGCAATTTTTGCGTGGTACTAGTAAAATCGTTGAAAATGAGGTCATTTCATTAGATTTTCACATTATTTTTGCGAGCACTTCTCTTTCAAGTGGTGTCACCAGTTGACGAGAATTATCTCTGAGGTGACATACACATACATACATACATACATACATACATACATACATACATACATACATACATACATACATACATACAAATGCACAGTTCGTGTGTTTATTTGTTCATGTAAACCTGGTGTAAATACATAAAGGGAATGTTACATATGTAGACACTTACGTGTGTGCTCAAAACTATCGTCTTTCGCTAAATATAGGAAATTATTTCCTTTCACTCTGCAGGTGATGAAGGCGAACTGTTTTCCCTATTGTGACCCCTACAATGGGGAACCAAAATGCAACTGTTACGCCAGCGGAAAATCCGTCTCAGCCGGCAGAGCCGCCAAAGCCTCGCTATCAGACATTTACATATAATGCGAGGCCGAATCCTGGCAGCAGTGAAGATGAAGTTGATGAAGATTTGGAAAAGGAGAAAGAGCGCAGGAGGAGAAAAGATCCTGAAGCTCGACGTCGAAGGAAACGTGATCCCAACCGTCCTCGGCGGCGCCGACCTCGAAGGGATAAAAAGCCGGAGGAAGGCAAATCAGAGGACAAATCCCGACCGCCTCTTAAAAGACCACGTCGGAACAAGGTAGAACAGGCTCCAGCTTTGGAAAAAATTGAAGAAGAGACGACTGCAGATGAAGTAACCGAAACGGAATACGAATCTGAATTGGACGACCAGAGGAAGCGAGAGACAACCGACAATGAGACTGATAACGAACGGCCTAAGACGGTACAGTCTGTTCGACCAGCGACCGCAAAGTCTGCACAATCGAAGAAAGAGGAACAGAAGGAGGAGAAACCCCAAGAACAAAAACCCCAAGAACAAAAACCAGAACCTAAACAAGAAGAAAAGAAAGAGGGTGGTATCAAGGGCTTTTTCAAGAGACTGTTCGGGAAGAAAGAAAAACCCGAAGAGAAAAAGGAAGAAACAGATGAGGAAAAAAAAGAAGAAAAGACGGACGAGAAGAAAGAGGAGGAGGGTCAAGAAAGGGGAGAGGAAGGGGAGAAAAAAGATGTTGAACAAAACGAACGAAAAGAGGAAGTTAACGAGGAAGTTAAGCAGGAGGAGCCGCAGAAGCAAGAAGAAAGTGAAGAGAAAGAGGTGGAAGCTGAAAGTAGTGACAAGAAGGGTGAAATTAATGAAGAGAAAAGTGACAGTGTTGAGAAAAAAGATGACAATATTGTAGAGAAAGATGATGATGATAAAAAAGAAACACTTGACGATAGTAAGAGTGATAAAAGAGAGGAGGCTGAGGATGTTAAATCCGAAGGAAAGGGTGAAGAGGGAAAAGACGACGGAAAAAGTACAAAAAGCGCGAAAAGTACAAAAAGCGCAAAAAGTACGAAAAGCGAAAAAAGTACAAAAAGTGCCGAGACGAAGAGCGAAAAAGGAGAAGAGAAGGAAGACGGCAGTGATAAAAAGGAGGAAGACGCCAATCAGGATGAAAAGTCTGAAAAGGCAGAAACACCTGAGAGGAAGAGCCTTGAAGAAGTTCCCCAAAGCAACGATGGAGATGTTAAACGAGATGGCCTTGTAGAGACAGAGGGAAATGAGGACGCGCAACAAGAGGAAAAGAAAGACTCGGAGGAGACAGAGAAAGCATCGTCAGACGAGGCAAAGAAGAAGGCTAAGGCCAGATGGGGTTTTGCAGGTGCTCTGGGGCGATTCTTCGGTGGCAAAAAGAAGGATACAGAGGAAAATGAAAGTGATGACAAAGATAAGGAAAACGAGGGAGAAACAAAGGAGGGAGAAGCGGATGAACTCAAAGAAAAGGAAGCTGAGCAACCTTTAGAGGACGCTTCCCAAGGAGAAAAGGAACAGCAACTGGAAGATGAACAGCAACAGACCGTATCTCAAGAGGAAAAGGGGGAACAGTTGGACGGGGAGGGGGAGCAGCAACAGACTGCAACTGCAGAAGAGGTGGGTACTGCTGAAAAGAAAAATACTCAAGAACAGGACAGTATTAGTGAGGGAGAGAAAATGGTAAAAGAAGCTCCTGAAGCACAGGAACAGGAAACAGGGGAGAAACGAGCACTAACTCAACCTGAGGCACCAGAGGCGGCTGTGGAGCAACCGCAACAACAACCAGCAACGCAAGCGGTGCCTGTAGTAGAAGCAGAGACAGCGCCAAGTCAGGCGGTGGTGGCACCTGTCGCAAATCAATCAGTGGCGACGGCAATCTCACCTGCCCAGCAACTTTTGACCCCAATGCCTCCCCAACAGGTAATGCTAGTGCCGGTCAATCAGCAGCAACTCCCGCTGTCACCAATGCCGGCAGTCGAGGTGAAGAAAGTCATGGTTTCCAAGGAAGTTCAGACCCCTTACGACGCTGCAGTACAAGCCGATCCTAATGACATCGCCGCTACAATGAACAAAGTCGAGAAGCTGGCGATTCTTGACGCCACCCGCCGCGCCGAGACAACCAATACAATGACTGGCCGTTACCAGGAAGACGTGCGCATCGTCACAAGCCGAGAACCACAGGGGCCGCAAACTCTTCATGGGAGAGCGTCCGTGGAAGTACCCGTTACAAAGCAAGGACGCCTCCTCCCCCCTGAGCAAGAGAGAGTAATTTATCCACGGACAAAACGAAGGAGTGAAACTAAATCACATGCGACAGCAACTGACGATCACAAACAGTCAAAATCACGAAGTACTCATACACATACCGAAAGAGAAAAGAATTCGCATAAAAGTCGCAGTACACGTAGTGACAGGACGAAAAGGTCTGAGAAATGGAGCACGCGCACAAAAGCAAGCGGTGCAGACACGGACAGCGAAAGAACACCGAGAAAAAAGAAAAAGAAAGAGAGCGGGGGAATCGCCGTTGAGGACCTGTTGAAACTGATTTCAGGAGATAACGAAAATGTGCACAAGCCAGAGGAGGGTAAATCTGTGAGTAACGACGGGGAGAAATCTGAAATCCAGGGGAGCACGGCTGCAAATGATGAGCAGAAAGAAGAGCTCGTGGAGGATGAAGCGCTTCAAATCGAAGATGGGGATGATGCTATGACCGTGCTCTCAAAAATCGGCGCGAGTCTGCGAACGAAGAAGAAAAACAGAACCAATGGGGTCGACATCGGGGCGGCCAATGACGAGTTGATGGCTATGTTGGCCAAACTTGGAAGTACAGAAAAACCCAAAAAAGGCGACGGGAACAAGAAAAACAAGAAAAAGGAAAAAGAACAGGCATCGGCAAAACCGAAAAGTCCCGATAACGATGGCGTAGCCGAGCTTCTTGCGTTGATTTCTGCAGGCGCACCGGAAAGTCAACCAAAGGCACCTGTCGGAGGAGACGAAACGGAAAAACCAAAAGATGACAGCTCCAAACCAAGTAAAACTGGCAGAAAGACGCCAGCAGATGTATTAGCCGACGTCCTGCGACAGTTTGGGCCGAAACAATCCGCTGAGAACCCGAGCACAACAGTCGATAGTGCCAATAACGACGCTGGGCAGAAATCGGGCGAAAACTCGCGCTCCGGATCAGGGAGGAAAACCCCGGCGGATATTCTGACAGATGTCCTGAAGCAAGTCAGAGATTCGCCGACTACTAAAACGTCGACAGATATGGCAGCACAGGAAGCAGATAAACCAGCCCTTTCCCCTCCGGGCAGTGCGGGTTCAACGGACTATAAAGCATTATTACACCATGCACAGATTCAGCTCCTGGAGGCAACAAAAGTTTTGCGAAGGAAAGACGCCAAAGACAATGTTCAGGACACTTTCAAAGACGAAAAATCTATAAGTGATAGCAATGATGTTTGAGATGCGAGGACACCGATATAGGTTAATTCACGAGGAATCGCGTGACTCATACTTCTCACTAACTTTTTAAACAAACATTTTCCTTCTTTCAATCCCACCGAATTTTCTGTGAGAAGTTATTTTTTCAGTGGAGGTCGGATGAAATAAACCATTTTCCCCGAGTTTTTTATCGAAATATTGCTGAATTATTTAAAAAATCGAAATCAGGATGTACGAGACTAAGTATCTTAGAAATTGCACTTTGTGTTAACGTTGTACGCTTCTGAGAGTTTATGGTGCATGAAGGCCTGAGCTTGCTCATATGCACGTGCACTGTAACGAGGAATAGGCCTATAAACTTTTCTGTAAGAATCTAATTATTACCTACAGACCTCTACGTGACAATGTTTCTCTTTAATACCTGAGCTTGAAATCATTTACAAAAATGAACTTGTGAAAATAATCAAAATATAAAATATGATAATTAACATCAATGTTAGTGAGTAATTCTTATTGTTCTATCATGTAAGCTTATATAAACCCTATAGTTTTGTTTACGTGTGTTAGGCCAAGTCTTCGCTTAAAGCACTGATGTGTGTATGTGCGTGTTATGTTTGTGTCTATTCTCTCTCCCTCCCCTCCTCTCTCTCTCTCTCTCTCTCTCTCTCTCT
>LD345120.1:276011-300406 GCA_001465055.1 Ptychodera flava | reverse complement strand
GGGTACGATAAAGAAGGCCTGTTTATTATGGAACTAAGACAGTTTGTGCGAAACCATTTCTGCACTATATATGTGGCATATGTACCTAAGTCCTGGTAAGGTTTTCATATTAAAACAATAAGGTTGAAATTTGGCCATTTTTGACCCCTACTTTGTACACTCAATTGTGAAAATGCCGACAACAAGTCCTGATCCGATTACAGGACAAATTTCACTTAATAGTCACTAATAAAATTTTGATTTTCTTTCAATGCAAATTACTAGTTCAGTACATCGGTTATCATCTGATGCAAAAATAATTTCTACAATATCGTTTAGCTTTTAATGTTACAATAAGCGTGCAGACACTGCCCCCAGTTTAACTTTAGTAGAATTGTAGAATTTGAAGTTTTACAACCAGTCTTGAGATACACTATATAAACTGTCAAGATAAAACTTTTGATAAGAATAAAATATTCCAGAAATATCGCTAATGTTTAAGTTTTAAAACTGTGAGGAGACTTGAAGTAACTTTCAAATCTGAAGTATTTTTTCCCAATAGCATCAAACTAACCAGCAAGTTAGAGGGCTCACCGTCAAGATGGAATCACCATTTTTGGCCAAGTGTTGGAATTTGCTGTGCATTCGATACAACTCATAGAAATGCCAGGAATCTTTTCAGTGATAGTTTAGAGAATTAGAGGCGGATTTAAGCTTTTTATAACTGTGTCAGATTTCACACACACGTACACCTACAGACGGCACGGACACTCAACATATCACAGACACATCTGCAGAATATCAGAGGTGGCCGCGCTGCAAAGAAATCGGTTGAATTTGAGACCAGCCACATCTGTACACTGAATTAAGGAGACCGGGCAGTTGGCCACCTTCATACCCCTTTTCTTGAACTATGGACTAGTCCTATCATTGACAACTTCAGGGTTATACCAAACTTGGTGTGGGATAGGGTGAACAAAGCCACAGAAGGATGGGGGGGGGGGGCAAATAATAGTCTCAAGGGATTATTATCAAGGGTTGAAATGGATCATAGTTCAGAAACCACAAAATGGTTGTAGATGAATCTGTCCTTACTTTTCTCACACTTCCTCCACTATGATTTTCTTGTCCACCCAAATGACCACTGCAACCATCGAAAATAGGCGTGACACCAATATGGGGTCAGTGCCCTTCTTATTCCTTTATATAAATGTGAGAATCCCATAAAGGGTTAAACCATTCAGTTGAAATGTACATAGCTGCCTACCGAAGCATTGCAGCTGACATCAGCTAAGCAACAACACCCCCTCATGTCTGATAATGGTTTAGTCCATTAATGGAATCAAGCAGAGGCAGAGGGACAAACAAGACTGCTCATGGGTGGAATGCCTATGAAAACAGTATACACACGCAGGTCAGACCATTCTCAGTGGACTGGCAACAGATGTGTGATTTCAGCAAAGTGCAGCATTTCAGACTTGACTTTCTGTGACTGTGTGAGAACAAGACAGAAGCAGCTACGACTCTGTGTATAGTTAACAACGTACAATAACTTGCATAGGTGTGTCTGTTGGTGTAGAGCATGTGGGCATTATCCTCTCTGAGAGTAAATTTCATTAATTATATAAAAAAAAGGCAAAATTTCAACTCCTAATACTGGTCATTTGCTTTCTGAGTACAAAATGCAGGTTTTTTAAAAAGTTTAATGAATTTGAAGTTGGCAAAAGACTTGTAAAACCAAAAAGAGTTTCAATATGTGAAGTATAATTAAAAGCTTGATAACATTAAAAGTCCTCGTTCTACAATATCAAATACATGTATCATACACAGTTTGATGTAAAGGACCATAATGTTTTTTAATCAGGCCATCATTTTGTAAATTAAAATGATCTAATGAAACAAACCAATAAATTGATAACGTTACCATTTCTGCTAATAGTATGCAAATATAAATACATTTATTTGTCCAAATTTTCCAGAAAGGCAAGTTTGAAAGTGTTAACCCTTTGAGCACCAAAGTTAATTTTTGTCGCCTTTAAAAATGTACCATAACCCCCGTCAATTTTTTTCAGATTTTTGCCAAAATTTTGATAGAAAACTGCAGCTGATGAAATGTGATGTCCATTTGGTTAAAAATTATCAAAAATATTACAGAAAAAATTCAAAAATTGGGAAAATGCTGAACTAAAATTTTGGTGGGGAAAGTACAGCACTCAATGGATTAATACTATGTTTGATGAAACATGCAGAACAGCTTGCAGCACTACACATGGACACACACGTGACAAATTTGGTACATGTATAGAAATTCTGGTGATGATGTCAAAGTTGCACAAGTGGTGTTATATTTAGTAACCGCCCTACTTTCTCCATTGGCACAATTGTATCATTTACACAATGGGTGAAAGAGAGCAAAATTAGAATGCGGGCTATGATTGTCATCTCACTGCTCCAAGTTTGCAAAATTTTGATGGTGTATGATGTTTTGCCAGCCCAGGATAAGTGTTTTTTATAGGTGGGGAGGGGGCTATATGTACCCACACACCTGTAAGTGTTGGACAAATAAATCACCATTGTTATGAATTAGTGCAATAAATTGTGTAAACGTTTACAGCTGTAAATTTTGTCACTTTTGAAGTGCAGCCATTTTTGGCCAATTAAATGAAATACAACCTGCAAATATTAGCTCACAAGTTGATGGTGCACACTCTGGGGTCAAAGGTCAACCTAAAACTGCAGCTACTGATAAAATGTTCCAAATTTATGATGTATTATTGGTCAAAAATGAGTCATACAGGGTTATTTTATATGAATTTTGCTGTTGATTACAGTATAAGGAGGTATTCGCTGTAAGTGTGGGCTAAGATCTATGTACATGTACTTGTTTTTCAGAGAAAGGTTATGAACATAATCGTTTTATAACACTCTTTGCAGCCAGACTCTATCCTTGTACTGTCATTTCTAAATGTGTGAATGTGTCTACATGCAGCAAAACTAGGATGAAAGGAGCTCTGTCTTGATGAAACTCATGATATATCTATGTTTTTAAATTACCTAAAACCAAGAAAAAGTTTTGTTTCTTGTCTTTTACATTTGGTGTAAGTGACTTGGTGATCTTTATTTTTCATCACCACTTTGATACAGGACTATTATTGTCAAAGTTGTTCTATTCACTGGACGCTCAGTATTTTTACTCCTTTTTTACTAGCATTCAAAAGGCATAAATAGAGGGAAGGTAGTTTGATACACAGTTTATTAATTTAGCCATTCAATATCTGGATGTATTAGTAGGTTATGTGCCAGCCTTTTCTGCAGGGATACAATCAGTGTTTTTGTTCAGGGCTATACCTAAGTAAACTTTACCAGGGTTGCCCGGTCTTGGTACTTGGGTTCTATATTTGCAATCATTGTAGGCAGCATTCAAAATAACAGGGATCCAAACTGTTTACCTATTTTCCCAAACATTCACAAAAACACACTGACCATGGTGAGGACGTGTTTGATTACAGTTGTATATGAATTGGAAAACAAGACGTGACGAACAGGTTTAAAAGAGATCCAAGCAATGAAAGCAAATCTCTCATTTTTTAGCCTACCACAAATTCTCACACTTGCTCATTTTTTGAGACATTGCACCAGGCTACATGTAGATACATGGTTGGAATGAATGTGTTTGTTTATATAGGTGTAAGGCTTTTGTGGTTGTGTGTCCCTGTGTATGAGTTCCCATCGCATGTACAGTACATTCTGTGGAATTACACAATCATGAAATTGATCCCACAAATAAGAATATCACAAGGAGATTAAATATTATAATCTATTGATGGCAGCAAAGTATCACCTTCATTTGAAATAAAGGAAAACAAATTAGAAAGTTTACATGCCAAGGCAGGAAAAGGTTTGACAGAAAGAGAGATTGGCAAGGTCTGCTACATCAACCACAAACTGACAGACAGACTTGATGCATGAGAAGCAATATAGGACCGACTGGAGGTCAGAGTTCATTCAAAAGACCTGCACATTGTGTATGCAAAGTAAAACTATCGTACCATCTGGTTCTACCCTTCACATGCAAAAGATCCCTGTAGTGTTATGCTATAAAGGGGCAGGTTTTTATCAGCTTTATATCTGAGCAAATGAACCGACTGTGCACAACTTCCAAGGAGAACAAAGGACAGAAATCACAAACAGTCCATGTCCACAACCATGCAAGGCCCAGGGATTGAGGAATGAGTACTGTGTGACCCTTTATGATAAGTCAGTGGTGACATCAAAAAAATACTCTACACATAGTACTACGGTAGATGATGTACACAGTAATGATTAGAAACTACCTGTTTTACAGTCTATTGCTATTCAATAACAACTTGACATACATAAATTAAACATCACATGAAAACTTTTATAAAAGGCCTATTCTGTTTCCTTTCTCGTAATTTCATATCTTTTACATGTATATCAGAGATGATAATTTTTTTCTTTCCAAACAACGTCTTTAGCTGAATAGTAAAAATCTCAATGAATATCAGGAAACATGGATCAGTTTATCTGTGTATCACAGTGGAAACTATTGCATCACATGCGTACACGTATAATATACAACAGGGCATGCACCCAGAGGACATTATTTTGCCCACAGTCATAAAGTTCTCTGTTGATCTACAGCTTGTGTGGTCTTATTTTGAAATGCATCAACAAAAAGTGTAAGCTTTCACAATCTTCTTCTTGTGAACACTGAAAAATTTATTTTTTTCCCAACAGAGTTCCTTCAGAGAAAGGCAACCATTTGGAAGATACAATTATTTTGTGTAATTTGCTTTCCCAATCTACAAATTAACATTTTGGCTGTAAGAACTGATGAAACTTTCCTTGCACAAAGTAAAAGTGAAATGAAACTTGAATTAACCCTTTCACTACTATGGTTTGGCCAAAACCTATTGTTACAGGTGGTAACCATTGACCAGTTTACAAGTAATTGGGGGTGACCAGGTTAATTTTCAAGGAAAGTAGTACCACAATATATAGACTAGTACTGGCAGCAAACTTTTCAAGCATCCATATACTTGTCTAGAACCTCTCCAACCATTGGTGCAAGATTCAAAACTTCACTTGAGTCTAACACCAAAACTATAGGATACACGTAGGTTCTAGATATATTCATGTATAGATTTCTCTGAAGTTGCAGTCTTTATATGTACAGCACCTTAAAGGTGAGAACAATTGCGCCTTGTACTTTTGTAGGAAAGTAATTTAAAGTCATGAAGCGTGAAATAAGATGCCGGCTGATCTAATTAACACCAATCAATATCTCTTCATGATTTCAGGCCAACACTCACAGATTACCAAAGGGCCATTCTTGAGTCAACTAAATTTTCATGGTTCACAAATTCCCGGCCAGCCACAGGTTGAAGCTCAGTCTTAACATAAACCCTGTTACACATTAGTCCAGTGTCTTGACCTCATTCATTGCTAACTCAAAACTAAATAAATTTAGTTTTAAATCAGAAACAAGGATAGGATCTGCAGACTGATTTCATAAATGTCTCAAAATTCGACTCACTTAGTTTGAAGCAAAACATTTCAAATTTCAAAAAAATGGTGGAATGATAGACGCATACGAAAATACATAGCAAGAAATAAAATAATTAATATTAATAACTCAAATACAGCTAGAAACACAGAAATTTGCATATAGAAGTGTTTACAGTGTACTGCTATGTGAATATGCCGTAGGTATAGCTTGCATAAATTTACACAAGGATAAACGTGTATCTACACTACAGCATATCTAGGCCACTTGTTTATCCGGAAATGCTTCAATCAAAGACCCTCTGGCAAAGTTTAGACAGAACAAAAATGGCGGTCTGGCCTACAAAATGGGACAGGATACACACTGAAAGCAAGCAATTCCCCGGTGACACTTGGCCATAGCGTTGAATACCTTTATCACACAAAGTCGTTCAGGCACCTTCAAATTTATGTCCATTGAAACTGTCTACTGTAGCTGATAATGTCCTTATTGAACAAGTGACCCCCTGGAATGTAAATAAACACTTCAGATTTACTCCATCAAAAGAATATATTCTACTCCATGTTACATGACAACCTCTTCAATGACTGTGACTGTCTTGGTGTGCTTACTTTTGTGGGGGCGGCTCACATAATAGTGAACCCAACACATCAATAACACTGTAGTTCAATCCCCCTGCAGGCACAGTGGTCCAGTCTTATTTGTATATTTATAACCCGAATTTGGACCAATCCATTGTGAAGGATGGGTTGTTTACGTGTGTAAAGAAGCTCCCGACGGTAGTTCCATTTACAAATCAAAATTACAGATTATCATCATGAAGCACAAAATCCAACATGGAATAAGAGAATAAAGTTTCCAAAAACTTCCTGCCTCCATTTTATGGAGAAAAGAAAGGGACATAAGAAATTTTCTCCTCTGTTGCCATGGTGATTAGTCTCTCTGGCGACGCAGGTCAGCCATACTCTCAAGGAAAATCAGTATCTGTAAACTTTGATTTTTTCACATAATTTTTGTTTTCTTTGTAAAATACTTTTCTTTTTATTAATAATCCCGATATTAAGTTGAAAATGCCTAGTGCTCAACACATCAACATGTGTAAAGTCTGAAATCTCGTTGATGACACTTGAATTTTAGATCAGCTTGGAATTCACTGGTCAACAATAGTATTGTAGACTACATAAAGTGCTGGGTTTGCAGCTAACACATGCATTTCTAGATAATTTTGGAAGTAGAAGAGGAAATAGCATAAGAGAATGCAATTGTTAGACAACGCAAATGATGAGAGGATTACCAAACGGCAATAACTACTGTCCCTTTCAAGAATAGTGTGAACACTTCCTTTTTGAGCTGCACTTGTCAATCAACAATGCTGAACCTGTCAATCATTTAAAAATAGACCACCCAACCCCCACGTCTCTGTGAAGAGGTCCCATTTTTCCATGGGAAGGAATGGGATTGGGCCAAACTATTGTGGTGGATGGGTAGATAATGTGTAGGTGAGGAGGTACAGACCACTTTCAAATGGGTGACATCTTTTCACTTTGTTTCCAAATTTTCTCCAGATATTATATAGATGCCTTTATACAAATACTACTTACTCACTAATTACTTCAAAATCAAGTTCCTCTCTGTAATGCCATCAATGGCATCAGTATCTGAATTAAATAAGTTGTGAGAAAATATACCATACTTATCCTCCATTTTTCATAATCAATATATATATATATATATATATATATACATGGCTCGAAATTAACTTTTTTCCCTGGTAGTCCACTTGGGCTACCATTTTCTGAAGTTGGTAGCCCAGTGACAATGGCTGGTAGCCCATGCATTTCCCTAATAACCAGGCAAGAAAAGACCGATTTTTCAAGACTCTATGAAGTGAATTTTCTGTTCATTTGATTTGAATACTTGCCCACCTTTAATACCCAAAGGAAACCAGTAATATTTACCGTATGAATTGGACAGCAGTGACACTCAAAAGTTTGGTTAGCTATTGACAAACCCTTGCATACTCAGAGTTGTACACAAATTTTGATAGTCGCCATGACATCGACTTTCGCTCAGCCCAGTGCATAAGACATACACTGTAAAACAGCAGGGCTAAAAAATCGAACATGGACTTTCTGTACAGGAGAGGAAAAAATAATGATGTAAATGTAGTGAAAATGCATTTCCATTGGCCATCATTTCCTGTGCCTGTCAACAAAGTACATCAGTTCAGGTATTAAAACTTTATTGCAAAATTCCACTGTACTGTCCTCTTTGCAATTTGCATAACAAAGTCATAGCTGCTTTTCTGTGTCCGTCTATATATATATATATATATATATATATATATATACACACACATATATAAATTTTTTAAATTCAAATTTCAAAGGAAAACAAACAGCAGAAACACCTCATAATCTTCTTAACACCTTAGTTAATCCCAATCCCTGGCCCTTTTGAAGCGAGTAGCAAGTGAAGGAAAACTACACATTGACTATTTGTAGCAATGTACAGAGTATAGACCAGCACAGTCAAATGTTTGTTTATAACCCTGTAAAACATACGTACACCTTATAACATATGTAACACTTCACTGTAATCTAGCATGGTTAGATATTGACTCAGCCCAGAACTATTGCAAATATTTGCATTTTAATGTCCTAGCATGCAAGTGCCATGAACCAAGAATAGCTTGTCACTGAATTTCAAATTTTCTGCATAGAGTTTTCGCAAACCATAAAAAAAAGTCATGGCCCACTCTGTCGGAAGTCAACATGATGTGAACTTTGGGAAACCAAATTCATTACATTTCTGTTGAATGAACTACCGCATATGTAAACATTGCAATATGTTGATCTACTGATAGAAGACTATCAACAACAAGAATATGTAGTAAATTGAAAATACTGTAAAAATCTAGTTTCTCACAGAGTAGAATCACAGAACAGATAACCCTTATGTCATATGACAGATCGCATTTTCTGGTATGAGCACCATAGCTGCTTCAAAGTTTGACTTTGAACTCCATACAGATAAGGACATATATTTGAAGAATTTATTAGAATTTATTTTGAGGGCTATCTGTTTACACATTGACCTATGACCTGTGCGCTCATCCATGCTGGTGAATGATCACTGGGTCTGTGTTACTGTTTACCTACAAAGGTCATTTCATTGGTTTCTTTCCCATCCACTCCTTTTCCCGTGCTGTACATTCCGACAAAAAAATTGACAAAATTCATGGGAAGAGTAATCCTATATCTCATGGGAAGCTTTCCCGCATCTTGGAAGGGTAGCTTTCAAACAACCTAAAGATGGCAAAGGAGCAATCCCTGATTCAATGGATCAAATAATAAAATACATACTAGTCACCACATTGAAGAACAGCACGCCTAGTCGCCTACACAATTTTTTTTCAAATTAACAATGTAACAGGGGGTCCAAGCTCCCATTGTTATATGGTTACTACAGGAAAGCCCCTTAGAAAACCCATTTGTCTGTTGTTAAAGCGCACAGATTTGACTTTTAAGTTATACAATATATCATCACACTAGATTCACAGAGTTGTTGATAACTTCTACAGGCTGAGGGCTAGGCACTGGGCCCTTGCCAGTGCATTGCCGGCAATCTATGGTTTGGGACGTCACGAGAGCAATTTTTTTGCAGTCTGGAGTAGCCATGAAGGGTCATTGGCCTGAGATAAAGTCACAGAACAAAAACCTAGATTGTGGAGTGAAGACACTGATGGTATTGTTGAATGAGAGCTTGCCTGTGAGAGAGTTCTGTGGTTCCAATATAGGACAAACTTGTCATTGGAACCTACCTTACAGACCAGAAACCTTGATAAATTATTTAATTAGGGCTGGCATAATGTTACTGATGGTATCTACATACCAACAGTAATTAGACTTTTCCAAGTGACCTTATCAAGAGCACTGCTTTGCTTACTATAAGTTGGTCGTTCCATTTTATCAGCTTAAAATTCATAACACACCCCCTTCCCAACTCTTTCACAAGTGTAGAATTTTAAATGACAAGTATCGTCAATTCAAAATTGCTTTTTATTTACCATCAATACATATGCTGGTACTTAAAATGGTATGTTTAGGTCAATGCCGCCATCAATATCCTGGACCAATTCATAGTTTAGTTCAATACTCCCGTAGTTTAAATTTGACAGAAATTTATCTTCCATCAACATGGAGCAATGCATTTTTGCGCATGCCTTGTAAATATACTGAACGTATTTAGCAGTCAAAGTTGCCCTACATGGTGAGTCAAAAAATGTGTCAGCGTACATTTTATATGTGAAGGCTTGTTTCATTGGCGGTGGGGTGAAATACGAGCCACGTTCAATATGGGCAGGCTAAACGTCTGGACTTGTGTGACGCGTACTGTGATGTGGTTGGCAAATGCCACTGCATCGACAATGTAAACTGAAGCCATCTTGGGCCTTGGCTAATTGATATGCATACTTCAGTGAATTCTTCAAAACTTTCGAGATCCGTTTCTTGACGTGTGTCACAGCGTGCGAGCGGGATATGACGAGACGTTCATTGGTACTCTGACCTATGGTGGTCTGGGCTGTCGCCTGCTTGTCCCTAACTGTCAAAACCGGGCGCATTCCGTAGCGTTAAGCCGTCTGGGCCCGATTCGGATGTGTGTACCTGTGCAATGCAAATTATATCATACCGTCTGCAGGTACAAGTTACTGCGTGGGATCTACGCGTGTAGGCAGGATCTAGCGCATTGGCAAATGTAAATCGCCGAGTGTTTCGACTTTTTGTACTTAACTGTGTCAACCTGTTTACAAAAATCTGACACGGAGACTGTCTTACCTGTTGTTTAGGTATCAGAACGACGTTCGTTTATCAAGTATAGGAGTAGCTGGCCGCTGTGACCCGAAGAACGGCTTCAGTAATCAAGGTCGAGTAAATAAAATTGCATACACAGGGGGTCTTTTGACTGCGCTTGCGTGTCGTGTGCAAAAATGGAAAACTTGGCGCAAACTTTAAAAAACTTTTTTATTATTCCTCTTCCTCTTGAGAAGTTAAGTTTTCACCCGCGCGGGTGAGAGCCGTCCAAGTTCACACTAACTGGAGTCACAGTATTGCCAGCCGATACCAAACATCTAATTATAATATGGCCTCGGGGAGTCTTTATTGGAGGACAGCGGCTTATGCTGTAATACCCGTGTACCGTACAATGGCCTCTCTGATCGAGTTGTGTAATTCACCAAGCGTACTCACATCCAAACAATAACCATCGGCTCTTTCTGTCCATTGTCTGAATCAAAGCACGGATAAAGATTGTCCAGCAACCGTAAATTACGGACTTTCGATTCAGGTCTGGTTGATGTCCATGCATACAGGTCACATGATTTATCGGGTCCAGCAGTATGTAGCATGCACAGTATTCGCTTCGTATCGTATTCAGAATGTACATAAAAACAATACTTAAATTCCAGAAATAACAGATAAAAATTCCTCTGTATAACCCCGCTTTACGAACAAAGTGCTCTTAATTAAATTAATACCTTCCTATCGAATAACAGATGCCTGAAGTCCACACAGAACATTTTCGCGCTGTTTGGCAGAACTCTTTTGGGATCCGCGTCCACTTTCACAGTCGATGCAGGTATTTAACGGAATGTAGACCTAACTTTGCACATCATGCAGCGGGGAGATCCAATCCGATCCGATCATCAGACGATTCGGATGGAATCAGTGTTAACCTGAATATCAAAGTAGAGAAAACACTTTCTAATGAAGATTGTGACACGTCAAATTATCCCAAAGTTTGCGGAGGATGATGGCAGATTTCAGAAAGCGGTATCTTGTACTGGGTTCTCGGCTGAAAATGAGAACGTGAAGTTGTCGAAGTTCCATCCTCGGCTACACGTCCCTTGGCGACCTTATCTGGAACCAATCGGATGACTCGAGAAGTCTCATGAATAAATAAATACTGCGGTTATCGGTGTCCGATTACGACCGTCATCATGGTGAAAACTGCAACCCCATCCCTGGGCCTCGGTAATTGGTCGAGCAGAGTGGTCGACCTAGTCAGCTGCTCACATATCAGAAATTGGTAAAATTATCTCGAGTAAGACCCAGACCCAGTGCTTAAATTTTTGCACACGACACCAAGGAGGATCGCTTTCTGCAACTTTCTCCCCCGTCGGCTACCGATCTCGGGATTCTGACCGCTTCCTTGCACTGTCTTTTCTCTCTCTTCTGGTAAGAATATATCTTTTTTTTCTCTAAACTTTGCACGATTTCATTTCCACTCGCTTCATATAACTCTGTTACACTTTTAAGTTTTCTCTTCTTCAGTTTTGCTTTCCAGCTACAAAATTAAATCTCTATCGCCGGCTTGTATGACTTATCAATCACCGTCCTCCCATGTACACGATTGCTTTTGAATTTTTTGGTGATACTCGGAAATGTATTGGAGCCTGTATTTGCCGTTGAACCTGTGTATTAAGGAAATAATTTTGCCACGGATACAGCGTGGAAATCCCCAAATTTACGTAAATGTCAGACATTTTATTTTACTAGAGCTAGATGTTGTCTAGAAAGATGTTACCATAAATGGAGACGCGTCCCAATCTTCGGTCACATATACGACGGTCATCCTCGATCATCAAAAGTTTAAATGTCTGTCACGGTTAAGTCGGTGACAATCTCTGAAGTTGACCGGATCGGTGTGTTTGATTTTGGTCTTTTCTTGACATTAATCGATGATTTTTTTCCAAGATGACAAAGTTCGTACCAAAATATTTTCAGAATTTTTAATGAGGTCAGACGAGATTCGCCGCGAAGGGAATCACAAGTATGCGTAAAATGTGAACTCTCGGGGAAAATATGGTGTGAGCATGCGCAGAATGGGGCTTTTAGGGGATTTTAAAAAACGATTTCGAACATTTTAACAATTCTCTTCCAAGTACTATATACGAATGACCATTCCATACAACCTCCTCGCCTTTGAACGATCCTTCCAGATTTCCGTCTCAGGTGGATATATCTTCACGTTCTGTTTCTCAAATAGATCATAATGTTTAGCCAAGAACTCGGGCAACAAAAAACTATGAATCCTTTGAATTCTTTTGAACTATCGTTATACTTTTTAATGTTTTGATTTGCTCTGTCTTCCAAAACCTTAGTTCAAATCGGTGAGGCTGACTAACCGAATTATTATTTTTTCATGATGCCCCATTCGAAAGTATTTATTCCGATTTTAATATCGTTCCATTTTATTTTGTGACATTCATAGCATTCTTTGTTTACCTTGAACTTAGGCCCGACTTACATTCCTCAACAAATAATCAATACTTTCTACAATATGTTCTTGCATTCCCTTGTTTAACTTACCGCAGTTCATATTTCTTGATCGTTTCTTACAACTTAATAATAATGAAAATTTGCTCGTAACGAGAAGCGTGTAAATGATTGCTGTTGTACGTGCGGAGATTTAGGTTGTAATCAGAATAATGACCAAGTATGTTTACGTACAACCCACCTCTCTGTATCTCGATGTCCTTCTATTCTGTGAATACCACGTCCGGTAGTGACTTTGAGACTATTAGAGCATAGGCCTACATGATTTGTTTATTTCCTCAGTTTTATGTGCATTTTCCTCCCTTTCCTTTTGCCCAGGTTTTTAATATTTATTACTAAATATAAAAATGGCAGACGAATCTGAAGAAAGAGCTCGCCGCCGTGAAGAACGCAGAAGAAGGAGGGAAGCCGAAAAGTAAGTTTGAAGTGTGATATTCTTGATATTTTTTCGGACCGAAGTATGGAAGCAAAACAGTGTACTGTCAATGACTTCCGACAGACAGCAAGATTTTTATAAACTGCGCCCTCTAGTGACATCTGTTTGACCTTTTGACCTTTTAGAGAGCAATTTTCGATGTCGTCTGCAGCCAAAAAATCTCCATGACGTTGAGCACGGGGAAACCTTCGTATCTTTGGGTGATTTCTAGTATGATGCTTCAACAGAATTATTCTCTATTTTTTTCAGGGCAGCTGCAGAGGGCGCAGAGGTAGGCTTGGTATTTTTTTTTCTCACAAACTACTAAATAGTCAATAAGTTACATTCCAGACATAAGTTGCATCCCAGTCGTTTTCATAAGAAGCTCCGAGTGAAGGCTGTACTGAATTATTTTGCAAAAGTGAAACATGTAGAGGCCATGATAACTTTATGCTAAGGTAATAATAGAGGATGTTGAAGTAGTTTCAACGAAAATAATACTTGTCAGATTTTCTGTAGTAACATTTCAGGACCCCCCTCTCCCAATGTCAGTCAGGTACCAGCATCAGGTCATCACCTTCAACTTCAAGTCACCCTCTCCGAGAACACATTCTTGCTGTGATACAGGCCAAGGTTGCAGGGCTTATTCATAATGAGATCTAAATCCTATAATTGATATGCCAAAGTCAATATATAATATTATTCATCTGAAAGATTTCACGAGATTTTCTGAGGTTCCACTGATGAGGAATAACCGTCTCTATGACCACCAATGATGTTATTGAAACCATAGTATAACAATAACGTTTCAAAAGATTGAACCACAAGCTGCAGCAGTGAATAGATATATCCATATAGTCACAAAAAAACCAATGTTTTTCTGAATTTCTATCGGCAGTTGCAAAAAGTGTTTGCAAATATCGAGTTACAAAACTGCAATCGTGATTAGCAGTAATAGCACTATATTTGATAGCCTTAATGTCTGTTAGTGTCAGGTATCAGTTGATTAGCAAGCTCAGAGCATTCCAGATGGTTTAATTCACTGATGCTTTCTGATTTATTTTGGCCCAGATGCTGCCAGTTATAGAATAATTGTCTTTAAAATTATTTCATTTGCAGTTTTGTAAACTCCAAAAGTGCAAGTCAGGTTACAGGTTATAATACAAAAGAAAGAATTTGATATTTGTGTACAAAAGAGGTTCTTGTATACACCTGTTTACAACCATTTATGAGAATATTTAACCCTCTGGGTGCCAAAGTAAATTTTGTCGCCTTTATAACATATAACAGTAACACACAATTTTTTTCAATTCCAAAGAATTTTTTTTCATATTCCCTCATAATTTTGATCAAAAACTGTAGCCAATAAGTAATTATGCCCATGTGGTCCGAATTAAATCATCAAAAAATTACAGAAAAATTCTAAAATAAGGGAAAACTGATGCACAAAAAATTTGGTGAGAGAAATTAGAGCACTTGAAGGGCTGCTGTACCTCCCATTCAGTGTAAGAAGTGACTGTAATCTTATCTAATTTGTTGCCACTGAGTAATCTATTGATATGATGATTTAGTTCTATTGAATTTGTTTAGTTCTGTGTCAAATTATAATTCTTTATAATTTTAATTACCATGCATTACCAATGCAATTTAAAGATTACCCTTGTAATGCAAACTTCAGGAATGGTTTATGAGGGAAAACATGGCCTAATTACCCTGTTAGAAAGAAAAAAAACTTTGACAATTTACTGTTTGTAATTAATCCATGTGACAAACATGAACTGAATAACACTGTCAGCTGTGACAACCACAAGTCATGTCTGTGTGTCTTATGAGTGTTATCCCTGTAATGCTATTCCTCATCAGGAGGAGGCCCCAGCGGAGGAGGCTCCAGCGGAAGTAAGTTTCTTGAGTGACCCCCCTCCCCAACCCTACTACCACCACCCTCACAAAACGGATCACTGTATTCCCTCACTGTTCATGTGCTTGACGTCAACAAACAT
Source organism: Ptychodera flava (assembly GCA_001465055.1). Lineage (NCBI taxonomy): Eukaryota > Metazoa > Hemichordata > Enteropneusta > Ptychoderidae > Ptychodera > Ptychodera flava. The sequence goes on along the minus strand of LD345120.1, from coordinate 285,145 downwards.
CTCACTGTCGGTGTAGACACATGACTTCAAGAGTGTGTTGATCAGTGTTCACTAATACTGTCTGTTAAACCTTGGTTGCATACATTACCTTTGGTTTTGCGTTTCAGTGATGCATGTTGGTTTTCAAGTGCTTGGTTTTGTTTTATATGATGAGTTTGCTTATTATTTTTATTTAAACTTCCTACAGAGGTCTGTCCGCTGCAAGAGCTAGTCAGAAAAATATTTTATTCATTCATTCACATATACATGGTTCTGTGGAGGGACCGTACATGTCTTATATATTATACTGTAGCAAAAATTTGAATAACCTACACACTGAAATTGGAGAGAGGCCTTCCATTTAAATTTTAAAGCAGTGTTGTATTCAAAAAATTCTTCAAATATTTTTTATATGCTGTCTCAAATGTGTCATCTGTGAAATTTAAAAAAAATTGCTGTCTGTTGTCTAAATATTTCATGCATCTATAAAATATGTCATTTTGATAGAAGTTTTTTGGAAGACTCCGTAGGATGTGGTGTACTTTTTAATCACACTTATTTTATTCTGTGCTGCATGTTGTAAAGTCTGCATTTATGTGTTATGTTGTCATGATTTGATTGTTTTGATGCAATTATTTTTTTGTTTTCATTGTCTCATTACTTGATTCAAAACGGGAAATAATAATTTATTTAGGAAGCCCCAGCTGAGGAGGCAACAGAAGAAGTAAGTTGGTTGCCAGATACCCATCAACTTGGTATCATTAACTGAGTGCCCCTTAACTCACTATGTCAAAACCCAAGTGCCCCTTAACTCAACCGTTAATGCCCAAAGTGCCACAATTTTAATGCCCAAGTGTCCCATAAATTTGTGTTTGCAGTTGCTTTTGTAGGGTGACACTTAGCCCCACCACATCTCGTATGCTTTGAGTCATTTGCCATTTGGAATTCCATCATTTCATGTCAATATCCTGTGAGAATTGAAAACATCCTGCATGATTACCAGTATTATTGTCAGGGAATGTCCTTTGTCTCCATGCTTTTGTCCTGTTACAGTGTGAATTTAGTGGTGTTTGTGGTTTTTGTGATTTGCACATTTATTATTTTATTTCAAAATTTTCTTGCATTTCGTTCCGTTCACTTTTACTAACTTTAATTGATAAAATGATAATTATGAACATAGGAAGCCCCACCTGAGGAGGCTCAAGCCGAGGAAACACCAGTTGAAGTAAGTGGGCCATATGATGCCCCTTAACTTGGTGTGTCAGTGGTCATGCCATGTGACTTTTGTGTGTCATCATTACCTGATACACTCAGCTTGGAGTGCCAGCAAGCTACTGCTCCTCATCTTAGTTTTGCCAAAACCCCTCATGCACCAGAACCCCGTCTGCTACAGCAGGCAAGCGTGTCCTCATTTGCCACCAGCCTTACAATTACATGCCTCAACACACCTCTTCTTATTCTCTGAAATTATAGTCCAATGATGTGTGCTCATCCATGTTTGCGAAATCTGAATCCAAAGAGATCACAGCCAAAGTCTTGAAATTTACCTTTGCATACATGCTTCTTTATCTGCCCAGTCCATGCAGCTTAGTTTCCTACAATGAGACTTTTTATTTACCTTGTGTGATCTGCATGCATGGTCTTTCTGTCTTTCCATTTTATTTTCTTCCATGTTTCTCTTTATTTTTCTGTGTATTTTGTTCATGTCTCTTCTTACTAACTTACCATGGAACAATCATGAATTCAGGAGGCCCCGCCAGAGGAGGCTCCTGCAGAGGAGGCACCGGAAGAAGTAAGTGGGTGTGGCTTGATACCCCTCAACTTGGTGTGTCAAAATCCCATGCCCTTTAACTTGGTGTGTCTATTCCCATGCTCCTCCACTTTGTTTTTGTTATACACTTGTTGTACACTGGCTGTTGATCCTGAGATCTTCCTTTCCTGTGTGATGTTTGATGCACTGTGATTTTTTGAGGTGATGCAGCTTTTCCCTTGATTTGTGAATAGCTTTCCTAGCTTAAACAAAGTTTGCTGTTCTGTGAAAATATATTTAGATGGCTCATGTATGAGTTTTCCTAGCACTCAAATCTTCCAGCTTGGTCATAGAAGTCACAATCAGATTCCCAATAACTGCTGGGTCAACCCAAATTTTCCTTCAGTAGTTTTACAATTTTCGTTCACTGAGCAATGCAGTGATTTTGAAATTCCAAAACAAGAAGATTTATTCAGTGTAGGTCTAAAAAGTCATTGGATACTGCATTCATAAAAGTTTGTTGTCAGTCCTTTTCTATTCACTTCAGTAAGATATATGGTTGATTTATGTATTAGTTCTCACACTTTCACTTATCAAAAAGCTCCATAGAATTTAGCTCAGTTGATACACTGTTTGACAAACTGTATTACCTGGTTCAATGGTGCCTTAATTGTTTTCTTCGCATTGTTTTGTGGTTTAGCTAAGGTTAGGTTCAGCCTGTGCCGTTTTATACTCGACAAACACTTTATTATTCAATTAAAGGGTTAGGTTTTGATATGTAAATGTATGGTACTCTTAAAATTGAGGTACATTTGTTTAGTTTTTGACTGTCGACCCAATGGAAGTAGTGTTTTTGAATCGTAGGTAGCTATGCAAAGAAGGTCATATTTATAGGATTGCAACTGAAATACATCTGTCAGATGGTAGTTACCTTTTCGTCCTGACCCTTTACTTTTTAGGAAACTGAATTTTTCAAGAAAATAATATCTGATATTTCAAAAATTATTTTAAAATTAGAGGAATCAGACTAAGCTTCTATGAGGTCAGCAATTTTTGCATAAGCTTTAGCAAATTGGAGCCAACGTGCACATGATGAGATGACATGAGCATTTTTCCTAGACACACTCCTAGATTCAGTCAGATCCAGCGTTTAACATGTAATGTGAAATGACACAATTTTGATGAATTGTGCTCGAAAGAGACGCCCAGTGGGTGATTCAGCTGTAGTGTCTTGAACATGCAATATCTTATGTTTTGGCTTTCTTTCTAGAATTTTGGGTTTTTTTGGCGGTTTGGGGATTTTTCTTCATGGCCACATCATGGTAGGATAGCTGTGAGTAAGGTGCAAACCTGTCTTGTGATTTGCTGCACTAGAAACTTGGTCAGCTTTTTGAATTTTTGCACAGAAAGGTCTGGATCTAAAGAATACATAAGTGTGGATGCACCGAAACTTTATATTAACTTTATAAAGTTTCAGGCTTCAAATAAAAGCTTGGAAATTTATTCATTTTATTCCCTGCAAATGTATTTTCAATAGCCTCCAGCAGAGCCTGAGCCGGAGCCGGAACCAGAGCCAGAGCCGGAACCAGAGCCTGTTGCACCGGAACCAGCACCAGAGCCAGAACCTGCACCAGCACCAGCGCCAGCAGAACCAGAACCAAAACCAAAACCAAGGTGAGAAACAACTCTTTTGTGGTACATCCAAATTTCAACATACCTTCTAAGGTTTAAGGTAGTTCACACACCTCAAAAGTGAAAGACTTTTGCTCAAAGTTTCCTTAGTGAAACTTTCAACCATTCTCTCACCAAATCAAGAATAAAAATCAGGGGTCACCGTGCAAACTTAAGTACCAGAGAAACAAATTACCTAACATTTACGGATTTTTGAAATTCAAAATGGCTGCCATCCCCGTGTGAAATGTATGGGGAAAATACAATTTTTGGTTTTTCGAAAAAGTAAGACTGAAAATTTTCTTTCTCCAAGAGGTTTAAATTGAACCCCCACAAGTGGTAGATCAGAAAACAATTGTAAGCATTTTAGAGTTAAAATATCTGTCCCAGAGGCACATTCAACTAGAATTTCTATACTCACTGACTTTACTGAGTCAGGCATCAACCAATAAATGAAACGTGTAAGATGTTTTTGAATCAAAGAGAACAAAAAAAAAGATATGTCAGGTTAGCCAGAGTCAACGCTACCCTTTCATCACTAAATTTTAATATATTCTTGTTGATTACTATTACATAGCTGTAACGGTTGATGAAAGAGGTAAATTAATTTCTCTTTTCAAAGTCAATTGGAGTTGAGATTATCCATAGCCAAGCCATCTTGAACCTATTAATATCATACAGAAACATGAGCAATCATATGTGAATGTAATCCTACTTGGACAAGTCTGCACCATATCTCGTACGTATGAAAACAACAGTGTACGTAATACCACACTGTTAAATTGAAATTTCACGATCACATGACATATTTGTCTAGTGCCATGATGACTGAAGTCACTGTTGGCATAGTAACACTGAAATGTCATCAATAGTGTCATACCAGTACTTCTGAAGGTAGAGTATTTCTTTGATTATCCGTGGTATTCATCGTAATTTCCTGTAAAATTTTCCCCCTCTTCAGACCAGCACCATCTGTGAGTGAACCAGATGCACCGCAAGAGACAGATGCACAAAGAGAAATGAGAGTAAGTCATGTCTGCCTTTGAGGGGAGGGGGATGGGGGAGAGAGAATCTCACCCTCATTTTGCTACTCATCAATACCCTGAGTAATCAAGAGGGGCAACAGAGACTGCTCATGACCTGGTGCCTGACAATGTGAATACACACATACCAACTGTATGTGCCCAATGTACATTATCCTTAGCATGCTATAATTATAATTATTTTATTTTATTTACAATAATGGACCATGATTATAATAAGTTGGACCTCTCTGCAGTTTGCTAGCAGACTGTTGAACTTGAACAGCAAACAAAGCCTCGCATATCCAAATACAAATAAAACGTACAATGTTCAGATTTTTTATGACAACAATTATGAACTAAAGCTTTTGCATAATTAATTAGCAGGGTTCCATAGTCCATCATGTACTGATACAAATCTTTTCAAACAGACATAACCATGGTTACAACCTTCTCCAGGGCAGAACCTTTTTGTACACTGATTGACCATTTCATGATCAGTGGATTAATTTGTATTGTTACCACTGTCTAAACATTTTGAGCCATCTCACTGGTCGATATATTAGTTTTAATAATGATAATAATAATATTTATCATTTTCAAAACACTTTCCACATTGAAAACATCACAGTGTGCAGTACAACATACTCAAAAAGATAAAATGTTAACGAATGAAAAAGGCATGTGATAAATAATTACAATTGATAAAAATTTCTGACTAGAATTGTCTTCAAATGGGGCCTAAGTGTTGCTGACGTTATTTACTGAACACTATATATACTTCGTCAGTACTATTGTAATGTTAAAGGACCAGTAGCTATAACTTTCGATTATTTTTTGTTCGTATTTTTTGTCTTGTATGCAATTTCAATTTCTCCTGCTCCCCCACACCTGTTGAAACACCTGCTTGTCCACAAAGCATCTATTCACATAAAATGCACTGCTTTGTTTACAATTGAATTCTAGTTTGGACCAGAATTCACTTTCAAAAATAACAATGCAGTCTACACATATACAGGCTGAGTTTACAAGAGCAAGACTGTGTATCTCAACATGCCTTGGGTCATAGAACAAGAAACTGTTGTTAGCATTAACACAAAAACAGGGGAAAAGTAATCAAAAGTTACAGCTACTGGGCCTTTAAGTGATTAAATAGATCTAGAAGACTCATTTCATTTGACCTGATTAAACACACTCATTCTCTTTCTTCTCTCCAATCGCCCATGCTAGATTATGCAAGAGAAAAAACGCAAGGAGCAAGAAGAAGAATTCCGTGAACTCCTTGAGAAGCATCAGGCTGAAAAGCGGCAGCTAGAAGAAGATCTTGAAAGGCTGAGAAAACGAAAAGTAAGAATTTCGTTTCTATACCTCAAATCAAAAACAATTTGATCATTTGACAATGCTTGTCATGAATCATCTAATGGGACATGCAGTACTTTCTAATCTGAAGCAAATAACACACATTAAAGATATACAGTCACCTGTAATCTAAATATGCCCATATATGGTCAAAGGGGCATTCCTTGGTATTCAAAATCCCATGTGAGGGTGCTGTTTTTTAAAAAGTGGCCACCCGCTTAAAATCTATAAGTGGTTAGATTTTCTCTTTCCATGGTAACTGTGGCAAAATTGGAACAGGTGACAGTATACCGGTACCTTTAATCATCTGTAAAACTACTTGAAAGTTTCTCAATGTTGTCAATGTTGTCATGATAGAACTCTAAGAGAGTGCAATACTTTAGGCTAGTGAATATAGTGCACCATTTTAGGTCGGTGAATATTATTATTTATTTGAGAAATTTATGATAAAAATAACTACTCCCTTGTATAAGAATCAAGATTTTGTGCAATTCCGTACATTGCCTTGAAGGAAGACACCAAGTTGTCACTCATCGAAGGGGAATTTCCCAATACATCACCAGATTTCTAAAGGACATACTGCAAACTGGCAATGTCAGGCCAATATGTTGTTGTAAAACAGTGATTACCCCAAAGGATACTCCTTCACAGGATCAGAAAGTTTTACAATCATACCTCAACAATGTTCAAGTGATTAAGTTCCCCCTCATATCCGAATTCTACCCACAATTCCACAGGAACAACGCAGGAAGGAGAGACTGGAGAGAGAAGCAGAAATGCAAAAAAGACAAGCAGAAAGCCAGGCCAAGGCAGAGGTGAGTTAGAGCAAACTACATCACAGACTTTGTGGCCCATTTAAAAATTCTCCCTATTTCACAACATACCGGTATAGACAGACTGAGTTCAACTCATTACACACACTCCTGGAAAATATTTACGGTTCACTCTAGATCATTTGACAGTTTGCAACACTTTTATTACTATATAAACAACAAGTAAAACACCAACTGGCTGTCAACATGCACCTAGTCAGGAATAGAGTGTGGCAGTCTGAGAATACTTGACCGTTTTATGAAATACCGGTACAGGACACTGAACAAGTCATGTATTGCAGTACAAACAAATACATTGACATTTATGAACATTTTTTTCATACCACAATCCATTTGAATTTTCGGTTTCACGTATTAGCACTTTCAGCTACTTTACAGTCTTCAGAATACATTGAATGTTAACATAATATTCTCTTCTATTGTTTCAATTTCTATAAATTTATGTGAATATGTTTTTGCTGTAGGATATACCCCCTGTGAGAAAGTTAAGTGAATTGAGTAGACCTAGATAAGCAATAGAATTATAAACAGGGGCTCTGACTGTTTGAGATTCTGTTCCCTACCCAGCTATGTTACTTACCTGCTGTCTTGTTCCATGTCTTTTGTAGGAAGAAGCCCGCAAGCGTAAGGAAGAATTGGAGATTCGTAAGGCCGAAGCTGCTCAGAAACGTATGAACCGAGAAAAGGCTCGTATGATGCAGTTTCAGGGCATCCAGGCAAATCAGCCAGGTGGCGACAAGGTGTGTGGTATTTCATAGTAATTTAGTCCATGTTAAGTTGATATATGAGCTTCATGAACGGATATTCAGACTCTCAAATTTTTAATCCTTTCTGGCCCACCACTTGCAAGGATTCATTTATAAAGCTCTTGGAGCAAGAAAAATGTTTTTTTCAAAAGTCAAAAAGAAATATTTTTTCATAGAAAGTTAACACTGGGATGATGGCCATTTTAAATTTCAAATATCGGTATATGTAAATTGCATAATTTGATTCTTTAGTACAACATTTGTATGGTGACCCCTAATTTGTATTCTTGATTCGGTGAGAGAATTGTTGAAAGATTTATTGAGGAAAGCTTTAACAAAAGTTTAAGTCTTAAGCAGATAAGACAACTGTTAATTGTTGCTACATTCTCACATAATGCAATGAAGTTTTTACCCTCTTATCACACATACTCAAGCTTTCCAATGGAGTTGAAAAGTAATTACTCTATTCCAACATTTTGCAGGGAACGTTTACATAGTATCACCCTCAGACTTGTCAATGCAATAGTGATCACTTTATGTAGATAATAGCTTGTGTCACATACCTTCACTTTTCAGTTGAGCAACACACTTGCATGATGTTCAGTACTTAGTTTAATACAGTAGATGTTTCAATATATTCAACATTTGAAGGATAGTTTCTGTCACACTGGTGTAGGCAACCCATTTCTGCACCACCAGTCAAAGTCAACTTCCCACAAAAATCAAGAAAAAGAAGTAAAATTTAGAGATTGCCTTCACGCAGAACCGTTAACTGTACCAGTCAGACAGACTGACTAGAATTGAATGTTTTGAGTTTAGTAGCCACTGTTTGACTTGATTGCAAAAAATGTTTACCTAACTATTGCAAAAATTAGAAGTGGACCCAATGTTGTTATTCACAACTCTCCAAGATGTAGTATACCAAAGTATCGGAAAGGCTAGGAGAATGTCCGTTTTTGCCGAGGTTATTTTTCGTTTTTCATGATCAAAAGATGACAGCGATGTTTGTCAACCATTTTGTTTTGCAGCCAAAGATTAAGACAGGCAGCAAGCAAAAACGAGAGGAGAAAAACAAGTACATAGCAGAGAAAGTTCCAGAACTGAAGATCGGTGTAATGACCGGTGAAGAAACTCTGAAGGAAAGAGCTCGGGAATTCCACAAACTTCTAACGGTCTGCTTAGATTCACTTGCTGACCTTAAAGCACAGAAGAAATTACAAGAATATGATGTAAGTTTAAGATTTTAAACATTGGTCGGTTGCATTGTAGTTTAATCTCTTTTGAGAGGCAAGGAGAAGGAATTCACCAAGCCTTAAAATCTATATGTGTTGAGGCAAGTGAATGGTATAAACTTTAATAATGAAACTTTAAGGAAAGGTCATCGGAACTGTGCTCAAAGGTCGTATTGAACCCATAAGACCAATGTAAACACTGTCTTCAAGGTATACGATTGATGAAAGTTAAAGTATGTATGTCATAATGTACATCATAAAATTTAAGTGTTGCAGCTATGTTGACGTGAGATACCTAGATATTGTGCATGAAATACATTGTTTATAAACAAGAAAATGGCACAGGTACAGTTACGACAACCTTCGCACATTTAGAAAGCTGGGCCAGTAGTCACAGTTCCATATTATTTTGAGTGGTACACTTGTTTCATAAATCTATTTGAGGGCTCCATCATAGCAAAACTTATTGTTTTCATACAGACGGTTGAGCCCAGCTTTCTTCTGGTGTGTAATACTATTATACTGCATAGGTCTTGTTACAT